>CM038229.1:17065095-17317441 GCA_021442155.1 Cymbidium sinense | reverse complement strand
ATGTCCAAATTTGCATGTGTTGGCTAAAGTAGAAATATGAATGGCTATTATCACTACTAAATCAAATTATTTTCAAAACAATAAATCAAATACCAAATCTGAAAGTATGCTACTTATATTAATTATAAGTTTGCATGTGATAGATTATAAAGGTATGCTTAGCATAGGTTTCTTTCTTATGTTAGCATAGTTTTGAATAGAATTTGGTAAGATGTAGGGTTCATTTGAAAAGAACCCAACACTTACTTAATTCCATACCTATTCATCCCTATCTTAGAAGGGTTACCTATACTTGCATACATAAATTGCATAAAATAAAATGAATCCATTAAACAACTTTTGCATTCTTCTTTTCCATTTCACTTCTTTTTTTCTCACATGTTTGTATTTAAGGAAAGTGGTATATTAGTCTGGACAACCTCGAGGTTGTGAGGATTTAAGTAGCCCTAAGTAGGTCTTGTACCTTACACCTCTAGTAATAATGGCGCTGTACTTACTTATGCCATTCTTACTTTCATATATGTATGTGAAAATTTGGATAAGGAAAACCCTTTCTACTTAAGAAAAATCATGCACATTCAACTTCTAAATTCTCTTAAATGGATTACTTAGCATGCATCATAAAGTGTGTTAAATACTCTCATTTTATGTATAGATATGCTTAGGGTCCATCCATATGCATGTTATATATGTTGGGAAAGAAATGAAGTAATGTGTGTTATGTGAATTTTGATTCATTTTATTTAATCTTAAAATGCCTTTCTTTTTTAAATAGGTTTGTTTAGAGTTTATCTAAACTTAGGATTAATTAAAGATTTAATCAAAACATTCACCTAAATGAAACTAAAATGTGAATCTACTTTAGAAATTACTTAGGTTAGGGAAGGAAAGAGAAGTTCTCTTCTCTTTCCCTCTCTTCATAACTTAGTAATTAATTGTAGGATCTACTTAAACCAAATCAAAACATGAAATAAAATCAACCCAAAACAATTAAACAACTTAAATGAAACCCTCCTCTAAGTTGAACATGTTCTTCACACTTAGAAAATTTGAACCTAAAGCCATAGCTAAGCATACCACACAAACCTTCAAAGCACACATTAGCCTAAGTCACCACTTCTAGCTTTAGGTTAGGTCGGTGCATGGTTTGATGTTTGTTTTGATATATATTTTAGATATGTTAGGGGTATGCTCATAGAATGAATGGTACTTAGTCTAACTATTCTTTTCTATAGGGATTGTGCTTAAGGGGCGCTATCAAATAAAAATATAAATGCTTTTGCTTGTAGGTGCTTTATACCCCTAAGCATAATCCATAGGCCAGGTGGATTTAGTCACCCATGTGTGGGGTGAGTCCAATATACATGCTTGGGATTTGTGTGGTGTGTTTAGCTAACCATTTTTTTTGTTTGTTGTTATTTCAGTTTTTCCTTTTCATGTAAATTTGTATAATTAGATTTTGGAATGATTGTTATGGGGATTAGGATGAGCATTGGTCATAAGATCTATCTTATGCACCATGTGAAGCCTTGGAGCATCACCTTCCAACCATCAAAGAAGGAACCAAAAAAGAAAGAAGAAAGAAGAATAAAGAAGAATACCCCCATAATAATGAATTCCTTTCTTAATTGTAATTTAATTCATTTGTAATCAGGTTGTATAAGGGTAGAGCTTTACTACCCATATTTGATATTTTGGGTTTGTCGGTGGTGCCCAACCACCCATTTATTCTTTTTGATTAGCTTTATAAATTGATTGATGATTTGTTTAGCTTTTGCATTAAGTGGCATGATTTTCTAGTTTCTTCCTTGCTTTATGTATGGCTGGATGTGGATTAGGCTCTTTAGGAAAAATAAATCTTTTACCCAACTTAACTCAAATTAAAATTAAATAACTCATAACCTCACCTAAAGCTTAGGTTTAAAATCAAGATAAAAGAATTAGCCCTTAATGGATGAGCATTTCTTTGTAATCATGCACAAATGCATCTTATTTCACTCTTGATTGGAGGGCTTCCACCTTTGCAGAAACTTGGCTTGACCTTTGAGAGCCATGGTGGAAACTCACCTCCTCCTTCTGATTTTGGCCAATAATCTATTTCTCATGCATTAGTCATATGAATCCTATTAGCGTCAAAATAATTGTCCAAAATGAAAATAAAATGAAATTTGAATTGCATTAGATTTAGGTCATTTGAAGCATGTCCTTTACATGATCTAGTCTCTTTAGGGTGAGTTTAAGGACTTAGTCTCTTTCTAAATAAATATGACTAGCTATCTTGCATAAGCATAAAGACTTGCCCATGTATTTAAAATCATAGGAGGAGTTAGTTGGCCACCCAGTTGTAAGTCCAAGGCAGTGGTTTGTCCTCTTTTGTGGAGGCAAACCAGTTACCCATTTTTGTCTTAGATTTAGGTTGTGCTTCTGGCCCACGCTGAAGCTCCCTAGATTTAGGTTCTGAGGTTGCTTCTCCCCTTTATGGGCCATAAGCATAATTCCTCACCTCTTAAGCATTTCCTTAATCTTGTGTTAAGGAATCTTAAGTCCTAAATTTCTAATGAAAAATATAACTCAAACAAACTAAATCAATTTCAAAAATGTAAAGCCCAACTATAGGATAGTTTGAGATGCTCATAGGTTTCTAGCATCATGGGCATCTCTACTTATCTTCCATTTTGGCTTGATAATAACTCCTCTTTTGATCAATCCCATTTGATCTTCAAAAAATAACCAATCGATTGATAGTCCTTCTATTGAAATCTTCAAAGACAATGATCATTTACCTTAATCGAGAGTTTTCTAAGGATCTCATAGGATGTAATTAACTATGGGGCTTGCCCAGAGAACTTAACAAACGATTTAAAATAAACTTTGCTTTACTTTTCCATGTAAAGTAGGGAAGAATCTGTACATATGTACATCATCCTTAGGAGTCCTTATTGAGGTGATTAGGTCCATTAAAGGGTAGTGACTTCTATCTTTTGAGATAGTACACTATTCCTTGATGACATACTCGATCACTAAATAAGTACATCATGGATCTACATATCTAAAAGATGAATTTTTATAGTGTCTTTCATTTCTCCCCATAGATTTGAAGGTGCTCCATATAAAATTTCTCCATATTTTTTGGCGACTCGCTGGGGATGGTTCCTCTCTCCATCTTTGGTAAATGAATGTTGTCTTTGAGTATCGATAGTGGGTTTGTATGTTGGTATGAATCAAGACTATCCTTCTTTCATTGGCACTTAGCTCATTTCATTCTTGAGTTGAGTTAGCCAACATCTTTAGGTTTTAGGACCGCATTCCTTGTTGGTCTTAAAACCCCCTTTGGGTTCTCCAATGGGTAAAATGAAATGATTTAAATAAAAAAGAGAAAACATCTTAAAGACTTCCTCCTTATCATTTTCATGATAAGGAAAGGTTCATCCTAAAATAATAAATCTTCCATAAAGAACTTTGCTTTTTCGAAAGTACCTTTTCAAAAATGCACTCAATAAAATATTTTCCACAAAATTTTGCCACCCACATTTAACAATTCCCATTATTGTTACATGTAGGGATTTTCAAAATTAGAATTAATAGAATTTTCCAAAAGCACAAATGAATATCTTCTTTCAATTCACTTTGATGAATATTTCAATTTCAAAATAAAATGAATCATCTTTCCAAAATCACAATCATAATCATAAAGTTTTCAAAAGCACACATGAATCTTTTTTATTCAATACACTCACACTTATTGAATGGAAAGTTCATTGTAAAATTAAACTTTCAAAAAGCACATATGAATATCTTCATTTAATATACTCAATTTATTAAATGAAGATTTCATTCAACTAAAATAAATATCATTTAGGAAATCCCACATATCACATATGTTTTAAGTTGGAATTCCTCCTTTCAAAAAATCACACACAAAATTTCATATTTCAAAAATAAATTGATCTCCATTCTACATACTAAATTTGTTGAATGGAGTCCTCTTTTCAAAACATTAAAACTTAACAATCATATTTCAAAATTTCAAATAATATTTGGAACTTCATTTAACTTACAAATTTGTTAAATTAAGTTTCAAATCAAAATCAAAATTTTCAAACATCATTTGGAATTTCATAACATTCATTGTTAAAATTTTCAAACAAAATCAAAATCAATAATCATATTTGAAAATTTTCAAACACATTTGGAACTTCATTTAACATACCCAAATTTGTTAAGAAGTCTCCAAATTTCAAAATCAAAATTTTTAAACATTTTGGACCTTCATTTAACATACCCAAATTTGTTAAGTAAAGTCCCAAATTCAAAATCAAAAATTTTCAACATTTGGAACTTCATTTTGCATAATCAAAATTTGCTAAAGTTTTCAAATCAAATCAAAATCAAATCATATTTCAAAATTTTCAAAAACATTTTGGAACTTCATTTAACATACCCAAATTTGTTAAAATCTCCAAATCAAAATCAAAATTTTCAAAACACATTTGGAACTTCATTTAACATACCCAAATTTGTTAAGTAAAGTCTCCAAATCAAAAAAAAAACAAAATTTTCAAACACATTTTGGAACTTCATTTAGCATACCCAAATTTGTTAAGTGAAGTTTCAAATCAAAATCAAAATCAATCATATTTCAAAATTTTCAAAACATTTGGAACTTCATTTAACATACCCAAATTTGTTAAGTGAAGTCTCCAAATCAAAATCAAAATTTTCAAACATTTTGGAACTTCATTTAACATACCCAAATTTGTTAAGTAAGTCAAATCAAAATAAAATCAAAATTTTCAAACACATTTGGAACTTCATTTTGCATACTCAAATTTGTTGCTAAAGTTTCCAAATCAAAATCAAAATCAAATTTCAAAATTTCAAACACATTTTGGAACTTCATAACATACCAAATTTGTTAAGAAGTTCCAAATCAAAATCAAAATTTCAAACAATTTTGGAACTTCATTTAGCATACTCAAATTTCTAAGTAGTTTCCAAATCAAAATCAAAATTTTCAAAACATATTTTGGACTTCATAACATACCAAATTTGCTAAGTGAGTTTCCAAATCAAAAAAAAAATCTTTAAATATTTGGAATTTCTTAGCATAAAAATTTGCTAAAAAAAGTTTCATTTTCAAAACAAAAAATCAAAATTTTAAATTTGGAATTTCATTTAGCATACTCAAATTTCTAAGTGAAATTTCCATTTCACAAAATGACTTCATCTTTAGCATACCAAATTTGCTAAAGTCTCCACTTTCAAAAAATCAAAACAAATGAAACACTTAGGATTCCTTAGCATACCAAATTTGCTAAAGAATCCTTTTCAAAAATCAAACAAATGAACACTTAGGATTTTCTTAGCATACCTAAATTTGCTAAGAAAATTTTCAAAATCAAACAAAACACTTGGATTCTTCACTTAGCATACCAAAATTTTCTAAGTAAGAATTTAAATTTTCAAAAAAATCAAAATTACAAAAAACAATCACTTTCACTTTCTTAGCATACTAAATTTGCTAAGTATGAAATTCAAAACAATCAAATAAAATCAATTTGACCTTTACAAATTTGTTAAAGGAAAGGGTCAAATCAAAAAAATTCAAATTCAAAACATGAACCTTAGCATCCTATCTTGAATCCATATTTCAACATACCTAAATTTGTTGAATTGGATTCATATTCAAATTCCTCTTTCAATCAATCTTCAAATCCATTTGAACCCACTTAACACTTCCAAGTTGTTGGATGTGGGTTCAAATTTTCAAATTCAAAATTCAAAATCTATGGAGAAAAATTGATACAAGTTCATTTCTCATTATAGATTCTTTTTAAATTGTCAATTAGTTTTATACTATAGTGAAATGGTGGTTCCCAAAATTTGTACCTTCCCCATGGTATGGATCTAGCTTTGGATCACTTCCCATTTGGACCATACCCACACTTTTTGGGGATTTGAGGGGGAGATCACTTGTGAGGGCATTCCCCTCACAGTCAAGAAAGGTGGTAGAAGCATCATCGGAGACTTACCCTCGATTCTGTCTCTCGAAGAGGAAAGTGTGGTACCACAGTTTAGTTATTTATAGTTAGCAACAGCATTGGCTCATTTGTATGCCCAGTTGCCCATGTTGCCAGTGAGCTACCATCTTGCCTCCAGGTAAGGCTCCGGTTTAGGGCTTGCCTCCCTACATTTAGTATGGTCTAGCTTCTCCTCCCCTCTACCCTGCGTAGAATAAGAACCATGATGATCAAACATTTCCACAGGATAGCTAGAGAAGGCGGTGACTCGATCAACCATGGATGAGTCTCCCATCATCACTTCCTGGTTAGAAAACTAGTTCCATCCTCTCTAGGATTAGAAAAAGATCGAGGATTTGTTCATCACCTCCTCGTGGTGCACTTGTGGTTTCTAGAGTAGGAGGTCATATATGCCTCCGATCTCTACCGGTAGGGTGAAGCATCATTGAGTGACATAGTTTGATCTTTGATCTATTATCCCCCATAGTGTGGGAGGCGATTCATCGAGAGGGCCATGAGGCCCATACATCCACATTACTAGCAGAGAGAGAAGCGGAGGTTGGTCGATTACGCTTTGATTGATTTTCCAGCTCGTTTACGCATCAACCATCGATAGTATTCTTCTCACGGGAACTAGCCACCATAGGAGGGTAGTTCCTATGCATAGATAGTCGGTGGTGTCTCCACCACTCTACTATCATCAAGTGCAACATCTTATTCCATCTAAGGCCATGAAGGCCGCATCCAGGAAAAGTGCCCGTTGGTGATCCACTATGCCAAGGGATCCTACCCTCTACACCACATATGGTAGGGAGCTCTCTGCTTGACCCTTCCCTAGTGGTGGTGCGAAAGTGGCGACCCAGCATGTCATGGTTCACTTCCCTACATAGGATGTGGAGATGGCAATAATTATCATAGATATTCTAGATGAAAGTTCAGTTACAACAGTGGTAGAGGAACATCCTAGGATTGTTACCCCTACGATGGCGGTTAGGAGTATCATTCATCTAGCGTGAGTCACATGATTGACTCCCCAAGTGGCGAGGTTTGGTCTCTCGGTGCATGATAGTGATCACACCGGTCGCCCAAATTTGTACCTCAGTTAGATCATTCTTAGATGAGATAGTTTACACAATTTCATGGAGAAGAAGGAGATCTTGGGGTATTGCGATGAAGAGAGTCTTTGATCCCAATGAAGATGATGACTTGGAGCTAGTGTATGCATGGGACTAGAGGATCTCTTCTTAGGGAACAACAAGGAAGGTGATGAGGTTGATCAAGAGACGTAGAATCACAACACCTCGACATCAATTAAGGAAGGATGAGTGATTGATAGGATGGCACATGATTTATAGGACTTGTTAGCAGCGATGTGCTTGAAAACAAGCCTCGGTTCATCCTACATTGATGTCAAATCGGCTGAGTTAGTGCATGTCTTGGACCAGAAGACTCTACCTCCCATTGAGCAAGGTAGTAGCTATAGGAAGGTAGTGGAAAGTACCTCCATACATGAAAAGATTTAAAATCCATGGTTGAGTAGCGTGAAGGAAGCTTTGGCTCAAGCGGGGAGGATCATTCAAAGGGTAGACCCTACCAGAGGAATTTGATGCTATCCAATATCCCAAGGGTTTCATGCCTCCTTCCTTCAAAAGCTTTGATGGCGTGGAATAGGACATAGCTCATTTTGGGGATTGTTGCAATACGGTGGCGATGCTTTACTCTTTAGACTCTTTGTAGTAGCTAATGGGTATTGCTTTTGATTGGTATCTTTGACCAATGGTTGATGACATTTCTGAGTTAGAGCAACTCTTCATCAAGAGATTTGTTGGAGCTTAGCAAAGGGTTACTATAGGTGATCTCGTTGTAGCACAACAGCACTCCGGTGAGTCACTTGTTGATTATATTCTCAATGGTAACTTATGAAGTGTGAACCATAGATGTAAACAACATGCCATTGAGATTCTCTTGAAGAATATCCATGGCTTCCTTCATGCTTAAGGGCTTCACTATCAAGACATTTGAGAAGCTAATCAAGGCTAGTCTGGAGAGGCCAAATAGTTGCCTTTTCAAGATCGGTTACAGCGAGCCCAAAGGTTTATGAGAAAAGAAGCCGAGTATAGTGGTTGACAAGGGGGAAGTAGCTAGAGATCGGTCGAGACCACACCTCATAGCCTCCACCTCCTCCACCATCAGAGGCAACCATCGGCCTCCACCCCGCCTCCATGGCTAGCACAACCACCTACCATACCACCGGCTGAATGCATATCCCACTAGGTAGGTCCACACTACTCTTTTAGATAAGTTAAACAAACCTTATTCTTTTAAGAGGAGGTAATCGGAAAATCTTTAAGAATCTCTTAAAGAAACTGATTTTTACTAGAGCCTAGGAGGCGGAGGAAGTAGGCAAAGTCATGATCCAAACTTTTGCCCTTACCATCTTATGTACATTTTGGAGGATTGCTTCACATTCAAGAAGCTTGAACAGTTTCAAGAGGTGTTGTAGTTATCCCAAAGGAATACCTTGTGGAACAACCAGTTCCATTAGGGTAATCCTTGGGGATACAAGTGATCTACCAAAAGAAGGTTGGGACATTTCTTTGTAAAACCTCTAAGAAAATAATTAGAAGATCAAGAAGCTTTCCTTGTAGTGCAGTCGGCTCAAACCTCCAACACCAAGGAAGGTTTGCAAGTTGCCGATGCCAACTCTAGGAAAGTGGGAGCTCGGCGGCGTGTAGCATGTGTTGGCCAGATAGCCCTTAGCCACGACCATCAGCTGTCAACTCGACTTCATTTGCGGCTTCCACGGTGACTTCTTCCATTTCACTAGCTCTTCTATTTCTTCTACTAGTAGAACTCTTGTATCGGTGAATAAGGGCATCAAATCCCTTACTCCACGTACTCTACTTGACTTTTACTTTGTACCTCCAAATAATTCCAGAAATTGAAGAATAAAGCTAGTTTGAATTACATATGTGTCTCTTACGATGGGTTATCTTCTTTATTCCTAATGATAACTCTTCAAGTCTAATTAACTATAAATTGATCTTCCTCTTTTGATTGAGTTGGACTTTCCAACTGAATACTAGTTCACCTCTTGAGATAGACTTGGAATCATCGATTTGAGGTCCCATAGGAGAAGCAGGTGAGCACGAGTGTAGTAGAACACCACCTTGCCTCAAGAGATTCAGTCAACCTCCCGTGGCAGGTTCTACCTCCCAGGGCAACACCTCAAGATAGGAAACAAGTCATTTGAAGAAGATCGAAGCCCTTCCAGATGCTCCACCCTTGGATATGCTTGTGGAAGACCAGTGAAGGTGGACTACAATCCTTTCTCATCTAAGAAAGTTGCCATCTAAGCTAAGCATATATGATGCCCTTGTCTTATCCAAAGAGATGAGGGAATCACTAATCAAGGCTCTCCTTGATCAAAATATGCTTAGCTTCATTGACCCTATAGGTGAGGAAGCACATTATGCAAAAGAAGCCCAAGGGATCACCTTCAGATGAAGACCTTCTTAGGGGACTTGGAGCACAACCATCCCTATACATCACGGTTACATGGGAGTTGGACTGAGTTCTCATGGATTGGTGCATCAGTGAACATTATGAGTCTAAAGACCCTTGCCTATTTGAAGATTGACATCTCTACACTCAGGAGATAGGATGATGTTGAGAGGATTCAATGATCAAGGTGAGCGGGCTTTAGGTTCTATAGTGTTACCTTTGGAGATGGTGAGGAAGTGAAACCAAGTTCTACATCATTGATTTGAATACTTCATTCACTGCTTTGCTTGGTAGGCCTTGGATACATTAGAATAAGATCATTCCATCCTCCCTTCATCAGTGCATCAAGTTCAAAAGATGGAATTGAGTCCGTCGAGGATGAAAAGCCATTTTAGTTAGAGAGGTTGAGATCTATGAGGATGAGACCTACTATCTTCCTCAAAACACCTTTTCTCGTGTACTTGGATAAAATTCAAATGCAAATACAAAAGAAAAAAATGAAGCAAAAGAAAAGATAAAAGAAAATGAAAAATAAAATAAAGTCCAAAGAAAGGGGTGAAGAAGAAATAGATCCATATCACATTCCACCCTGTTCATTCCATCATATGGACATGTGGGTAGGATAACCTCCCTCCGAGGTAGAGGCAAGGCAGAAATATAGGTAGTTCAGGTGGGAGACCCCTAGTTGGCCTTGACCAATAGGTCGTGTTCAGTTCATAGAGTACCCTACTATTCACATAGACTTGGAATCCTCGAGGATAAGTGATAATGTGATTTTTTTGATCGACCAGGAGACAAAGGCTAGGCCTCCAAGCAAAGCAAAGTATTCAAATCTGGTTTATGTGAAACTATTAGGCAGTTGGGAACCTTAGCTCTTACCTCACTTACATCTCAGAAAGTTGAAGGTTTAGTAGTTAAGGAAGTCCTTAAGTCTTCCAGTGACATGAAGTAGAAGAGGTTCTTTTGGGATTCATCCTCAAGTCGAGTTGATGTAGGACTTGAGGAAGATACTTTTAAAGAATTAATGGAATTACCTTTTGACTTTTACTCACTTGTGTTCAAAATCTTATACAAAGGTTTAGTTCTCACACATGGTCCAAGCATAGGTCGGAATATTTAAGAGCAAGGAATTAGATTGATAGTGGGTGTCGATGATGAAGATTGCCTAGTTATTACCAACCATTTGGAATCGATAGGTTCTTCTCACACATCCCCAACTCTTATGAGAATGTGTGTTTAGAAACTTCGGATGATCAGATGATCTCCAAGTCAAAGAGGCACCAGAATTTGAAGAAGATTCATTCAATAATGACAAGCTTAAAGAAATCAACCTCGATAGAAGAAAATCCTTGCCTACATATCAGTTCATTTCTTTGAATGAAGAAGAAACCAATGACTTAGTTAGGCTATTGATGAGTTTAAAGACTTTGCATGGAGTTATGAAGAAATGCCCTTATTTCTCGCGGTCCACAAGCTAGCAATAGACCGTTACCCTATTAAGCAAGCTCCTAGATGCGATTAGAAATTGAACAAGGTCATTTAGAAATCAAGGATCGATCTTTGGTTTCATCAGGGAAGAAAATATCCTACAGTTAGCTAGTGTCATCTAGTTAAGAAGAAGAAATGGCCAAATTGCATTTGCGTCAATTTTAGGGACTTAAATAAGGCATGTCCTAAGGATGAGTTTCCTCTTCCTATAGATTAATGGTGGACATTGCCTCATCTCATGCAATCTTTTCTTTCATGGATGGGTCATCTCATAACCAAATCAAGATGTCTCTTGAAGATGAAAGAAACACTACTTTCGAATCGATTAGAATCTTCTTATAGGGTCATGCCTTTCGGCCTTAAAATCTTTGGTGCTACATACCAATGGCCATGACTTAGATCTTCAATGAACTCATCCATCATCGGGTTGAGTGCTACGTTGATGATCTAAGTCAAAAGAGAAAGGAAGACCACCTCTTTGACTTGAGAGTAGTTTTGAATGGTTAAGATAATATAACCTCAAAATGAATCCCAAGTGTGCATTGAGTAGCTTTGGAAATTCCTTGGGTTTGTTGTTTGATATCGAGAATAGAAATAGATCCTAAAAGATTAAAGCTATCTTAGAAATGCCACCTCTAAGAGTTTAACTCAACTCGGATCCTTTCAAGGATGGTATATCTAAGATGCTTTATCTCAAACTATTTGGAGATGCAAGCCATTTCAGCACTTGTCAAAAGGATGCAAGTTCAAGTGGGATGACAAGTCATGCATTGAAGACATCAAAAGTACTTGGTGAAGCCTTCTAGCGACCCTATCCTGGGAAAGCCATTAATCCTTTACACTACTGCATTGGATGACTCTCTCAATGCTCTATTGACCCAAGCTAATGATGAGGGGAAGGAAAGCACTCTCTACTACCTTAGCCATCATCTGATTATTGTTGAAGCAAACTATCCACCTATTAAGAAACATTACCTAGCTTTGATCTTTGCATCTCAAAAGCTACGACACTACATGCTTTCTCATAAGGTGAACTTGATCTCTCAAACCAATCCATTACTCATACAACCAATGCTTTTGGATGTTTGGCTCACTGGTCCATGATACTCTCACAGTTTGATATCACATTTGTACCCTCCATGTGATAAAGGAAAGCACTAGCGATTTCTTAGACACCCACTTCTCTGATTCTCGCTTAGTGATGATCTCCCCAATGAACAAATCATGAACTTAGGAAAGGCTAGCAATGACCGATGGGAGATGTATTTTGATGGTGCTGCTTCTTTTCTTAAAGTTGAAGCACTACAATCTATTCTCCCAGGAAAGGTAGGGGTAAGAATAGTTCTTATAACTCCAAACCAATGTGATGAGATTCTCATACTATCTTTCCCCACCAATAATGAAGCTAAGTATGAGGCTTTGATTGGTTTGGAGTTAGCCATCACTATTATGTCAAGAGCATCAACATCTTTGGGGATTCTCGGTTGGTCATCAACCAGTGGGTCTTAGTCCTCAAACCCAAGCTTCATCATTACTATGAGTATACCATGCTATTGAAAATTCTTGAAGTCACCATCTACAAGGTTCCCGGGTAGAACACATGGTAGATGCCTTGGCCAAACTTGCCAAAGAGTTGGCATGTCAGAAGATGAGTCCATTTCAATAAGGGGTCCAAAATAGACAAGTCTATCCCTTATTGATGCAACTCATCAGAGACTTTCTCTTGAAGGGAGGTTGTCATTGCCAAAATGGACAAGAGTTGGATTGGAGGCATTCATAGATTACTTGAACATTGGCAAACTACCTCAAGAGAAATCCCATCGGGTGAAATAGAGAGCTCTCTCCCTTATGATGGCACCCTATACCACCGGTCCTTTGACCAAATGTGATTACGTTGTTTAGATAAACATGAAGCCCATGGCATTATAACCGAGGAACATTTAGGTCTATGTGGAGCTCATCAATCCAGTCTGAAGATGAAGATCAAAAGACTTGGATACTACTTGATCATGATCACAGATTGCATGGATAGCTAGAGATGCCATCGGTGTGGTCCTCCACCACCCAACATTCTACACCTACATTGGCTTCATGGCCATTTGAGTGTTTTGTATCAACATTGTAGGTCGATCGATCCTCCTTCTTCCAAGGGCAATTCATCTTAGCCACCTACTTTTCCAAGTGGGGAAGCCATCCCACTCTCAGAGGTCACACTCACCATGTGCTTCAATTTTTAGAACCATATATATATAGGTTTGGGGTGCCTCGATGAATTATATCGATAATGATGCATTCAAAAGCATGAAGATCAACTTCACAGAAGACATGGTATAGATTGGAGATACTCCACCATCTACCCTAGAGCTATGGTTTAGTGGCGCATTCAACAAAACTCTCATCCAAATCTTGAAGAAGACTCTTGATCAAATGATAGTGATTGGAATGAGTAGTTGGTTGAAGCCTTGTGGGCCTGCACCACATGAACTCCAACTCTCTCCCCATTTTCTTTAGTGTATGGGTTTGAAGCCATTCTTCCTTTAGAAGTTCAACTCCCGTCACTAAGGATAGCATTGGGTAACAAGATCACTACATAGCAGAATGCAAAGTTGTGGTTAGAAGAGCTTGAAGGTTTGGAGGAGAGTCACTGGCATGCCAAAACCTCGAGTTACAAGGCCAAAATGATTCAAGCTCACACAACCTCACCTAGGTCTTTCGGTAGGAGAACTTGTTAGTCTAAAGGAGACCAATTGTTGCCCATCAAAAGATGGGAGGCAAGTTTGAACCCACTTGGGAAGGCCTATGTCATAGAAGGCCTACAGGAGGATCTTACTTATTGATTGTAAAGGGGAACACGATGCTTCCAATTAATGGGCTCTATCTAAAGAAATATTGTTAAACAAAAAAAATCATTAATAAAATCCATTCTTTAATAAATTGTGTTTCTTAAAAGAATTATTGCTGATGTTCTTTGAATCACTTGAAGGTATGTCATGTTCTCCCATTGATTGTCAATCCCTAATCTCTATCTATTACAAAATAAATCATGTTTGTAATCATTAATAGACTATTCTATTCATCAAATCAATGTTGGCTTGTCTTAATAATAGGTGTTTGTAGAGTCCCCAGGCATCTTATCCCTTTCATAAACACATAAATCGATGTTAGAATAGGTGTGAGAATTTCATCCCTATTCATGTAAGTTAGGTGTAGAGCAGGTCCTTTCAGTAATTCTTTGCCATATGGCATCATTTTTATAATTCCCCTGTTTAAGGTAGGTGTAAGAGTCCCCCAGAGGCATCCTATTCCTTTTAACACATGCACAAAATAAACACAAATCTTTTATCTCGAGCTATTTTTGATGTGGGAGCAAGCCCCTGTGGCATTCACTCATTAGCTGCTATAGGTTGGTTCTACATGCTACCTCGCTAGTATGTCACCCCAGTGGTCATTTATTTGGAAGATGCGAGTCCCCGAGCTTTCTTGCTAACTTGACCATTGTAAACCAATGAGTGCCTTTTTAGTATGGTTGTCTTCACTACCCAGTTAGTAAACTACCTCATGTTGACTTTGCTTAAGATGTGAGTCCCGTGCTTTCTTCTTAAACTAGCCATCATGCACTAACTAGGTTGAGTATATTTGAGGTCAGGATAAGTCCCCCAGAGGATCCTTTCCTCTTGACTACTTTTGAGTTGATATAAGTCCCCTAATGACATTCACTCAGTAGTCACTCTAGGTTGGATAACACCTGTCGAGCTGAAGATAGACTATCCCAATAGTCAGTTCTGCTATATGAGGATGTGAGTCCCCGAGCTTTCTTCCTAGGCTGATTGTTGCAAATCGATGGGCACCTTAGGTTGGTTGATGTGCTATGCCGACAAAGGACTCACCCGGTGAGCACACCACTCTTGGAAGATATGAGTCCCCGTGCTTTCTCCTTGAGTTGGACACCGAATACCTATTGAATTTATGACTAGCCATGTCATCTTCTCTAGGGTGTTGGATTAAGCCCTTACTGACCCCATTCCCTATGGGCACTCTATTTGGATCCTTTCGATTAAACCCCGGTTACTTTTGGATTGGACAGTTCCCCTTTCCTAGTAGCCACCCCTGTGGTTGGAAAATTTGTTTGGCAAATGCACGGATTCTCCCTTGGTTCAATAAATTTGAGATAGGTCTAGGCTGATATGAGCTCCTTCTTAGTTTGATCCCTCGCAAACTAACAGGGTCCACGATAAAATAACTAAAATAAAATAAACAAATTAATTCTCTTGTGGATTAGGAATTCAAGCCTCCAAAGGGCCCCTTCTCCCAAGCAGGCATCCAATCTTTAGGGCAGTGTTAACAGAACTCCCTATAGGAATTGCTTGACTATCTGAGTTAAGATAAATCCCTGGGCCAATACTCACTCCATAGTCGCCCTTAGGTCATGTTCAATCTATTTTGCCACAAGCAGGTTACCCCGACAATCATTCTACTTTGAAAAATATAAGACTATGACACATTCTTTCTAGCATGATTTTCATAAACTGATGGGCAGCCCTAGGTCAGGTTCGATTTGTTGCCCAAAGCAACTGATCACCCCTGTGATCTTTTCTACTGGAAGAAGTGAGTCCCCGAGCTTTCTTCCCTTCAAATGATCATTGCAAACTTAAAGGAACTCCTTTGGTCGGATAGTTCTCCCATCAGTTGGGAAGCTACTCCCTTTGGTTTAGTAAATCTAAGATAAGTCTAGGCTTCTATAAGCTCCTTCTCAGTGTGATCCATTGCAAACCAACGTAATCTACCAAAACAAATTAAAAAGAAAAATTTATCTTTGACTATCTTTGAGTTAATTTGAGTCCCCGAGTGTCACTCACTCAATAGTCAGCCCTAGGTCTAGTCCGATTTATTTCCCAAAGCATCCAATCACCCCAGTGGTTCCTTGTTTCTAGAAGATGTGAGTCCCCGTGCTTTCTTCTTAAGACTTGACCATTGTATACTAAAAGGCATTCCCTTTTGTTTGATGGTCCTACCTTGTGTTGGTAGACTACTCCCTTTGAATTGGTAAATCTGAGTTAGGTCTAGGCTTCCATGGCCCCTACTCAGTCTAGTTCATCGCAAACCTATGGGATCCATCATAAATAAATAAACAAATTTAAAAATGAAATCAATCTTTACAATTCTTGAGTTGATTTAAGTCTCCTAGCGGCATTTACTCAATAGCCATCCCTAGGTTGGGTTCAATCTATTGCCTTGCCAACTGATTGCCCCAATGGCCTCTTATTTTGAAAGATGTGAGTCCTTGTGCTTTCTTCATAACTTGGCTATTGTATACCAAAAGGCATTTTCCCTTTGGTTGGCTAGTCCTACTATGTGTTTAGTAGACTACCCCTTTGGATTCTGAATTAGGTCTTAGCCTCCATGGCTCTAATTCAGTACAACGCATTGCAAACCAACAGGGTTCATCTCAAAATTCAAACCTAACAAAATTTGAAACAAATTCAACCCTCTTCCCCAATGAAACAAACCAAATCCTTTTTCTCCTCAGGAAGAATCAAATCAAATTTTCATCCCCTTTGTGGATGACTTGAACCTGCTTCCCTAGTGGAAGGTTCACACTCTATCCCTTAGTGGATTTTTTTCTCTCTCTCTTATGCCTTGGACATAAGTAGAGACACATTGTAAAAAGCTCTGGATTATTTCTTTTCCATGGGTTAAGGATAAATTATTTCTATGTGCTTTAGTGTTGTTGATCATTTGATCAACACCAACATTGGTGTTCCTTGTCACACCACACCTATTGCCTTTGTTGACCTCATTTTAAAATGAGCTCTCAACCCTCCCATCTTAGACATAGGACTCCTTAGACTTTAAGAGTTTCAGTCTTAGACACATCTAGTGATTAGGTGGATAAACTCAAATTTCTAAGACTTAGAAGAGTTAACCATAGGAATAGGTCATGCCTTGGGGTGTTAGGAATATTTCTTTAGCTTAAACCATTCCTCACTTTTCTTCTTTCAAGTCAAACCCCAAATAAATCTTGATTGATTTTTTCTCCAAACTCAAATCAATTCAATTCCATGATTGAAGTCCATGATTGAAACCCATGATCAAAATCCATCAAAAATTCCTAAGTCCAAATTTTGCCTAAGTCCTTAATCTTCCCTTAAGGACTTAACCAAAATCATGATCTAAAGGCAATTAAAATCTTTGAGATTTTCTCATAATCCATACATATTCTAATTTATACTCATATATATAAATGAAATATAAATACAAACCCATCAAACTAAATTGAAATTCAAAATGAATTCATGAAAATTTTCTTGAATACTTTAAATTCCTTTTAATGGATCTAGCCTAAATCTTGATCAAACCTATTCAAACTCTTGGGATTTTCTCAAAACTTATTTATATTCTCATTTATATTCACATATATAAATGAAATATAAATATAAATCAATCAAATCCAATTCAAAATTAAATTCTAATTTAAAATTCCCTTAAATCCTTTAAATTCCCTTTAATGGATTTAACCTAAATCTTGATCAAACATATCTTGGGATTTTCACAAAGCTTATTTATATTCTCAATTATATCCTCATATATAAATGAAATATAAATACAAATCAATCCAATCCAATTCAAAAATTAAATTCCAATTTAAAATTCCCTTAAATCCTTTAAATTCCCTTTAATGGATTTAACCTAAATCATGATTAAACCACTTCAAATCATTAAAATTTTCTCATGATCAATTTATCTCTCATTTATATTCACATATATAAATGAAATATAAATTCAAACAATCAAAACCATTTCCAAAAATCAAACTCAAATCAACCCAAAATCCAACCTAAGCCTTTCAAGTCAAAATCTTGAACTTGGCCAAATCACTTTCAAATCAAGTCAAACCCTTGATATTCTCTCATGGTTCAATCACCCCTACAATCATGAGCTCATATCTAAATCCAAACTTCAATCATTCAATCAAAACCCAAATAAAAAATCAAACCCAAAACCCTTTCATATTCTTCCTTTAAATATGAAATTTTCAAATGGATCAAAACCCATTTGACTTCAAACCACTTGTAAATGGATTTATATTTCAATCATGAATCCATATACAAGACCAACCAACTTTAAATCAAGTTTTGACCAAGCCATTTGATCCACTTAGGCTCACTTCACCCAAAGTAACCTAAAGTACCCTTATGAGCCAACTTTTGATCCTAACCAAATTAGATTGAACTAAACTCATATTTAGATTGAACCAAAGTGACCTCTCGTCATGATCAACAATCATCATGGGATGATCGATCAATCAAATTGGTCAAACCAAATCAAACCAAAGGGTTGACCAAGTCAACACTTAACCTAAAATGAAACCTAACATAGCCAAATTTCACCATAGGCCAAATTGATTGAAACCATTGATCTAAGTTCACTCATGACCTATGTTTGAACATGACCAAGCCATCATTTGAGCCTAACCTAGCCCAATTGGCCCACTTGACCCAAAGTTGACCCATTTTGACCTAAAAGGGCCAAAATGTGTCAAAACTTGATCTAAGCCAAATTGATTAAAATAAATGGGTCAAGTTCATTGTAAATCACTTGTGGAACTTGACCAAACACTCAATTGGCCAACTAGACCCAACCTAGCCCAATTGACCTTAGACCCAACATGACCTAAAGGGGTCATGTTGAGCCAAAATTGAACTTAACCCAAATTGATTGGAAACAAAGATACCATTCTAATCCATATGACTAACCTAACCTAATCCTACCCTTGACCTACCTCAAATAGGTCAAATGGGTCAAATAGGTCAACTTGACCCATTTGACCTAAATGAAGTCATATGAGCCAAAACCAAATATATACCAAATTGAATCAAACCAAAGACACCAAAATATTTCAAATGGTCATATGAACTTGACCCAACCCTTGGTTTGACCCAATTTGACCAATTGGTCAACTTGACCCAAGTTGGCCCATTTTGACCTAAATGGGTCAACATGAACCAAACCCTATCAAATGGATTCCAAATCCAATGAAACTTGGCCAAACCTAGTTTCTCCACATACCCAACATATCCAAAGTGGAAAAATAGCAAAATGACCATCCAACCCTAGGCTTTAAACCCATAGGTAATTTGGTCATACCCTCTTCACATTCACTTGAGGCTTTCCTAAAAAGCTCAAGGGACTTAGTGATGAGTGCAAACCAACCCAATGGGTTTCTCAAAAGCAAGGGGACTTAGTGATGAGTGGTTCACCCAATCCAATGGGTTTGGGTTAACCCATTTGGTCCCTAGACCAAACCCGACCCCTTAGCTCAAAATTAAAATTTCAAACTCCCTCTCAAGCTCAAACTCAAGCACATGAGAGGTTGGAAATCCACCCATTGGATCAAATCGACCATGTGTACACTCAAAACAGATCAAACAACCCTCCCAATGTGATCAATTGGATCAAAATGGCAAGAGCATTATCGGTTGCCCGATCCTCCAAGGGGGAGATATACTCCCCTTAATTCAATTTAATTCTCACTTGTCCTCTGTCGATTGAAGCTAAGGAACTTAGAGCAATCATCAAAGAGCACTCCCAAGCTTCTCGAGAGGATTAGAATTCCCCATTTCTTGATTTTGCATAGTGCAAAGATAGGGGAGCTCAATCCATTAGCCAACTTCTTCTATACTTCATTTCCTTCCAATTGCTCTTGCACACTTCATCTAGGAGCTAAGCCGAGTGCAGCTAAGCTTCTATTGGAGTTTCCACTGTAAGGAAAGATCCAATTCGATCAAAGTCAAAGCTCAAGCAAGGAGGAGTTGGTTCATACATTGATTCACTCAACCTCAAGTGCTCCAAACTTCAGCAAGGCTTCATCTCAACTAGATGAAGCTTCTTAAAGTTATGATCACCTGTGAGGTGGGATTTTCCTACCATTAAACTCAATGTGGTGTGGAGCTTAATGAATGACCCCATCAAATTTTGACCATTGGATTTCCTCTTTCTTTAGATGGTGTGGGTTGAATTTGATTAGAGTAATTGCATATGGTTTCCTTAATTACCCTCCTTATGTAATTAAGCAATATTAGGGTATGATTAGTGATTTTAACCTATGATTAGGGGTTGATTAAGATCCAGTAGGAGGTTTATGGAATATTTTTGGGGCATTTTCAAGCTATTCCCTAAACCCCTCTTCTCCTTTAATCTCCTCTTAAAGGGTTAATTCATTAATTATCCCCTTAATCAATTTCTAAAAAATCTAAAAAGTTCCAGAACTAAATTAATCTACTTTGGGTAGATGCTTAGGTATTTAATAACCTAAGTTCAATTAAGGAAATCAAAAATCAATTCACATGTATGAAAGGGTGTTTTGAAATTACTTAAGCTAAACTCCTTAGCTTAATTAACTTTTAATTATGAGCTAAATTGCATTAGGCCTTTTCATTATTAGGTGCATTGCAAATTTAAATTTCTTGTGGGTTTTCTTCATCTCGTTGGCTCATAATTATTTAGTTAATTCTTTTAAGGTGGTGTAGGTAAGGGTTAATTTAGGTACTTAATTTACACCTTAACCTAATCTATGCATAAAAATGGATCTAACTATCTAAAAATTAAACAAAAATATCAAACACATGTGGGAATGGGTTAGGAACAACAAACTCATCTCACATTTTTAAAATTAAATCAAACATCAAACTAAACAAAAAATTACTTTGAAATTCACTTTGATTTATTCTAAGTTTTCTTATTCTATAAGAATGTCTTTAGGATTTAAGTGAAGTTAGTTTGTTTACATGCTTTCATTACTTTGGATCTTTTCCAAACATGTTAAGTTGTATGCCATGGAATATCATGCATTCATAGTTTTGAAATTCAAATTTTAAAATGAAATTGTTTACTTTATGTCAAATTTGCATGTGTTGGCTAAAGTAGAAAAATGAGTGGCTATTATCACTACTAAACCCAAATTATTTTCAAAATACATAAGTCAAATACCAAATATGAAAGTATGCTACCTATGCCTTAATTATAAGTTTGCAAGTAATAGATTATAAAGGTATGCTTAGTATATGTTTTCTTTCTTTCTTATGTTAGCATAGTTTTGAATAGGAGTTGGTAAGATGTAGGGTCCATTTGAAAAGAACCCAACACTTACTTAATTCCATACCCTATTCATCCCTATGCTATCACCTAAGAAGAGTTGCCTATATTTTCATATATAAATTGTATAAAATAAAATGAATTCATTAAACAATTTTTGATTTCTCATTTTGTATTTCATTTCTTTTATATACATGTTTGTATTTAAGGAAAGTGGTATATTAGTCTGGACAATTCCTATATTGCGAGGCTTTAAGTAGCCCTAAGTAGGTATTGTACCTTACACCTTTGGTCAATAATGGCGATGTACTCACTTATGCCTTTCTTACTTTCATGTATGTATGTGAAAATTTAGATAAGGAACACTCTTTCTACTTAAGAAAAATTATGCATATTCAACTTCTAAATTTTCTTAAATGGATTACTTAGCATACATCATAAAGTGTGTTAAATACTCTCATTTGCATGTATAGATATGCTTAGGGTCCATCCATATGCATGTCTATATATGTTGGGGAAAGAAATGAAGTAATGTGTGTTATGTGAATTTTGATTCATTTTATTTAATCTTAAAATGCCTTTCTTTTTGAATAGGTTCATTTAGAGTTTATCTAAACTTAGGATTAATTAAAATACTTAATCAAAACATTCACCTAAATGAAACTGAAGGAAAAAGAAGTTCTCTTCTCTCTCTTCATAACTTAGTAATTAATTGTATGATCAACTTAAACTAAATCAAAATATGAAATAAAATGAACCCAAAATACTCAAACAACTTAAATGAAACCCACCTATAGGTTGAATATGTTCTTCAAACTTAAAAAATTTAAACTTAAATCCATAGCTAAGCATACCACGCAAGCCTTCAAAGCACACACATTAGCCTAAGTCACCACTTCTAGCTTTAGGTTAGGTCAGTGCATGGTTAGATGTTTGTTTTGTTTTGTGATATATATTTTATAGTGGATGTTAAGGTGTATGCTCATAGAATGAATGGTAGGACATTTTTATTCTAACTATTCTTTTTTCCTAGGGATTGTGCTTAAGGGGCACTATCATAAATAAAAAAAAATATAAATGCTTTTGCTTGCGTGCTACCTAAGCATAATCCATAGGCTAGGTGGACTTAGTCATCCATGTGTGGGGTGATAAGTCTAATATACATGCTTGGGATTTGTGTGGTGTGTTTTAGCTAACCTTTATTTTGCAAGTGTTAGTTAAATTTCCACTTTTCCTTTTCATGTAAATTTGTATAATTAGGATTTTGGAATGATTTATTATGGGGATTAGGATAAGCATTGGTCATAAGATCCTATCTTATGCACCATGTGAAGCCTTGGAGCATCTACCATCCAACCATCCAAAGGAAGGAACCAAAGAAATAAAGAAGAAAGAAGAAAGAAGAATAAAGCTTGAAGACCCCATAATAATGAATTTCTTTCTAATTGTAATTTAATTTATTCATAATCTGGGATGTGTAAGGGTAGAGTTCGGCTACCCATATTTGATATTTTTGAGTTTGCACAGTGGTGCCCAACCATAACGGTTATTTATTCTTATTAGCTTTATAAATTGATTGATGATTTGTTTAGCTTTTACATTAAGTGGCATGATTTTCCTAGATTTTTCCTTGCTTTATGTATGGCCTAGATGTGGATTAGGCTCTTTAGGGAAAAATAAATCTTTTACCCAACTTAACAACTCAAATTAAAATTAGATAACTCATAACCTAACCTAAAGCTTAGGTTTAAAATCAAGATAAAAGAATTAGCAACCCTATGCTGGATGAGCATTTCTTTGTAATATCATGCACAAATGCATCTTATTTCACTCTTGATTGGAGGGCTTCCACTTTTCCGATAAACTTGGCTTGACTGAGAGCCATGGTGGTAACTCACCTCCTCCCTTCTAATTTTTTGGCCAATAATTCTATTTCATGCATTAGTCATATGAATCCTACAGAGTCAAAATAATTGTCCAAAATGAAAATAAAAAAAGATTTGAATTGCTTTAGATTTAGGTCATGTGAAGCATGTCCCTTTACATGATCTAGTCTCTTCAGGGAGTGAGTTTAAGGGCTTAGTCTCCTTCTAAATAAATAATGGCCTAGCTATCTTGCATAAGCATAAAGACTTGCCTACATATATTTAAAATTGTAGGTGGAGTTAGTTGGCGACCACACCTATGCAGTTGTAATCCAAGCTATCGGGTGGTTTGTCCTTTCTTGTGAAGACAAACCAATTATCCAAATTTTGCCTTAGATTTAGGTTGTGCTTCTGGCCCTCGTCGAAGCTCCCTAAATTTAGGTTCTGAGGTTGCTTCTAGCCATAAACTTAATTCTTCACCTCTTAGGCATTTCCTTAATCTTGTGTTAAGGAATCTTAAGTTCTAAATTTCTAATGAAAAATATAACTCAAACAAACTAAATCAATTTCTAAAATGTAAAGCCCAACTATAGGATAATTTGAGATGCTCGCTAGGTTTCCTAGCATCATGGACATCTCCTACTTATCTTCTATTTTGGATTTGATAATAACTCCCTCTTTTGATCAATCCCATTTGATCTCTCAAAAATGAACCAATCGATTGATAGTCCTTCCTATTGAAATCTTCAAAGACAATGATTATTTACCTTAATCGAGAGTTTTCCTAAGGGATCCCATCCCTTAGGATGTAATTAACTATGGGGGCTTGCCCCTGTGGGGAACTTAATGAACCTGATTTAAAATAAACCTTGCTTTACTTATTCATGTAAAGTAGGGGAAGAATCTCTGGTACATATGCATACCCATCATCCTTAGGAGTCTTTATTGAGGTGATTAGGTCCATTAAAGGGTAGTGACTTCTATCTTTTGAGATAGTACACTATTTCCTTGATGATGTACCTGATCACTTGAATAAGTACATATGCAAATATGCGTGGCATCCTAAAAAGATGACTTTTTATAGTGTCTCCCCTTTTCTTTCTCCTCACAGATTTGAAGGCGACTCCCTATAAAAATTTATAACCAACACCTCCATTGATCTTAGGTCCAAAGCAAGGGAGAAGAGTGCTAATGCACTAAAAAATATGAAAACAAGGACTGCTAAGGCATTATTCCGCCAAAATTTTGAATTTTTTCAAACAACTATTAAATCTTAGACAATGGTAAAATAGTGCCAAGGCACTGCATCCTTAGGAAAATTAAGCTTTGGCAGGCATCTCACAGCACCATGGCACTGGTATCGCATCACCGAGGCACTATATTTTTGGGATGGACTCCCGATTGATAATTTTAAGGCATTCATATCATAATCCAAATTATGCCCATAGCACTATGGAGCTACAAATATAGTGTTGAGGTACTACGTCCTCAAGAGAATTAAGCTAACATCTGAAAGCTCCATGGCACTGGTATCAGTGTTGAGGCATTGTGTTCTCAGAATGAACACCAAATTGATAATATTAAAGCATTCATATCATAATCCAAATTATACCCACAACATCATGATGCTATAAATATATCATTGAGGTGCTGAGCTCTTAGGTTCTGAATCAATTATTCTTAGCTTAATAACATCGAGGTGCTAATTCACTAATGTTGAGGCACTTAGCCTGTAATGTTGAGAAAAAAATTATTCTTAATTTTTTTTTAAATCATGGAGCATTCCATAGTGATAATCACAAAGGAGTATACATGAAGAAAACACATCTTTATTAAATAAAAAATCTATTTCAAAAATTATTACAATAGAAATGGGGAAACTAGTAGTCATAATCATCTTCCTCCCCTTCTATTTATAGCTCCAACGAGGTTGCTACATAAAAGAGATATTGAGGCGTCCTAGGAAAAAATGCCTAAATTAGATCCCGAAAAGCCATAATTTTCAAACATATGAATTAGTGTCATAATGAACTAGACCATATAAAAAAACTATATTTTGTCGATGATCCATATGGTAATCAATCTTTTTTATAAAGCTCATTGCCTTCGGCAACTCTCGCCCACCTCTCTCCTTAAATCTTAGATTTGCTCGTTTAAGGTTTAGAGGATTGGGGTCAAGGTCGTAAAGCATGTGAGCTCTCCCCCACTTCATACCTCAAACCAAACCCCTAAATAAGTCTTTTCATTAGAGGAGCTTCTTGAATAAGGATTTCTTCATTAGGATCCTCTAATGCACCCGCCGTAGTGCATAACCATAAATAAGGGAGGGATGACCATACCTTATAATAGTACTATCATTGAGCATATTACAAATAAAATTATAAATAATCTTCCCTTTATCAATTGTAAAGCCCTTTTGAATAGCAAAATTCAAAATGGCTTTACCCTTGATTACCTCACTAATATTACTAGTGAGCATCAACTTGAGAAAAATGAAATAGTGTCAAGCCTTAGATTCTGTCATTAGGCTGGTGATAGGGAGGTTAATAATCCTTTTCTCCCAATACTTCCACTAGACATTGACATTTTTACTAGTGAGAAAATTAAAAATTTCATTAAAATCTTGGTGCCCATTATAATAAAAAAGATATTAATCGTATACCACAATTGACAATTTGTAATATGCTTTGATGGCAGTGCTATCAAACCTTACAAGTTTCCCTTGAATGAAGACTTTATTATTTTTGTGCTTCTTCACATTGGTGAAGAACTCTCGCACTATGGGGATGATGCAAGAATTACTCTCGTAGGCTAGCTTCATCTAATCGAGTTCATTGATCACCCCTTCTACTCTCTCACCTAGGTTGTAAAAGCTCCTTTCTAGAATAAGATGCTTGTGGGTGAGTGCTTGCTGATATATCTTTTTAGTTTTCATGCTAAAAAATCTATTAGCCACACTCAAAGTTGCCCTCCTTTTACTAACAAGTGACTTGAGTAGCATGGCTCCATTGATTTAAACTAAGTCTAAGGAGGAGATGATTAACCTCACTCCAAAAGTGTGGTCAACAAAAGGACCAATAAGGGTGGTATAAAACCACACGTATTAGCGTTGATTGAGCTAGCCAAGCATATCTAAAAGGTACTGAACAAATGAGGCTTATACCTAATTGGAAGGGAAAAGGAATTCAGTGGAGACTACCAAATGAGTCAATTGATTTGAAATCCAAGATTTTCTTTAATGCATTAAACTCCAAAATGGGCATCCAGGATGCTAAAAGTGAATTACAGGTTCAGAGAAATATGTAATCCAAATTCGCCAAAGCAAAGAGGAAGGGTAGGAACCCTTGTAAAAGGTGTAATGCTTAATTTAAATAATTTATTTTATTTTATGCCTATGGAATGATGGGAACGTTAAGTTGATTTGGTTTGATTCCTTTTTTAGTAATTAGCTTAGTGCCAAGAGCATGAAGGGGGATTCGTTGGGGATTGCATAAGTTTAATTGAATTTGAGGTTGATTTAATTTGATTTTGATGATTAATTTTGTTCAACTTTGGTAGTTTGAGTTGGTTTGGTTTTGATTTTATATTAGTTTGTTGAATAAGTGTGGACCCTATCAATTGATGATGGATCACACTATGGAAGCCTACAAAAGCCTAGACTCTCATTATATCTATGGACTCAAAATAATAATCTACTAATCGTACATTAGAAACTATCCAACTTAGGGGTCACCCATCAATTTGTGATGGTTGAACTAAGAAGAAAGCTTGAAGACTCACATCTTCCAAAGAAAATAAACCACTAGGGTGACCCACTAATTATACAACAAGTGGAGCCCTACCTAGGGCGACTACTAAGTGAGAGTCGCTTGGGCCTTGTCTCAACTTAAAGTAGTCAAGGTCAATCTTATATGAAATTTTGATGGCACTACCCAAGAAAATAGGATGGCTATTTATGAAAATATGATACTGAGGGTCTTATCCTGATCCACAAGAGATTTTATTTTATTTTATTTTATGTTATTGTTTGTTTAGTGTGGATTCTATTTATTTGCAATGGGAAATACTAAAAAGGAGCTGACCTTAACCTACCAAAGATTTACTAGCACAAAGGGGTAGTTCGTGCATCCACATAATGGTGATATCCAACTAAAGGAGTGGCTACTAAGAAAGGTGAACTATTCAATCTGGTAGTAACCCAAGTCATGCCTAAGTGGGGTCATGAAGACGTAATCCAAATAGAATGCCCATAAAGAAAAGTACCTTTGGGGTCTAATCCTAATCCCTAAGTATATAAAGCCTGTAGGTATATGGTGGCTAATTTGAGAAGAAACCATAGTGACTCACATATACTTGAAAGTTTTCATCCACCAGGTGGGTTGTTGTCAGCAAAGCAAATACCAGCTGACTTTGTAGGTGGAAAAATCTCTGATGAGAAAATCTTATGACACCACATAGAAGTTAGGAATTTCATATTTAGATTATTGAATGCGTCAGTAAGGAATAAACATATTATCTTGAAAGATAAATATGTTCTCCTATGATGGATTTGATCATTCAATAAAAGACTCCTAAGGCTAATGAGTCTTTCATGTTCTAGAGATTTTTTGTTTGAACTACATGGAAGGTAGAATTAGGTGTAGTTTAAAGTGGGTTCATGGTTCCCTATAGAGGCAAGATTCTATAGTTAATTACATCTTAATAAGGGTCTCTTCCAAAAAATACTCTCAATTAAAAAAATAAATTTGTTATTTCTAAAGATTTCTAAAATAGTTTTCAAAGGATTGATTTTTGGAATATTCAATTGGGATTGATTCTAATTGGAAAGAGTTATTTTCAGTAGCCAAACGGGAAAGAGTAGAAAATGTCTATTGATACTGAGATGCCTAGTAGACAATTTAACTATCCTACAAATGGGCTTTAAAATTTGGGATTTAATTTAGGTTTTAAGTTGATATTTTCTTAAAATTCTAGGACTTAGATTCTAGCAGCACTAGACTTTAGAAATGCATAGGGTTGAAGACTTATATATGAAAAGGATACTTCAGAACCTACTCTATAGGTGCTTCTGACACACATGTTATATGCTCGACCTAATTCTATTATTAAGAATTATCGTTCATTCTCCCACTTGAGAGAATCAACCTATCCCTGACTCTTCTGGACTTACAATCTGCCTCGAGAGGGCTACCAGCTAACATCACCTATGTGCATTTTAAAATCATGAAGCTAAGTCTTATGAATACAAGATGGTTGGGTTGTTATATTTTTATGAAAGGAATCTATAAACCTAGACTACCTCCTTAACACCTAGAATAATGTAGGGTATGAAATGCATCTAACTAATGCACATTTTTCATATTTTTAAATGTTTTTATTCAAGATTCATTTAAGGTATTGGGTATGCATTTTATGCCTTATGCCATGCAATTAGAATTGGTTATGGGCCAAATATATAATAGAAGGCAGGCTTCCCCAACAAGGTGGTCATCCTCACAAGTCAGATGCCCCTTATGTGAAATGGGAGAAGTTGCCCAATTCAAGGATTGGAGCAATATGATTTCATGATTTCAAACCTAATTAATTCTAATTGATTTTTTATGCTTAAGGCTTTAGTTATATGATGTTTCAAGTTGTATTTATTTTATGTTTCAATTGGTTAAGTTTAATTGGGTAGAAAATTTAGTTTTCTCCTATGAGCCTAATCATCCAAGCATTCATTCACAGAAAAAAAAGGACAACACAAAAAGAAATCTAGAAAAGTAGGTTGATTCTATTATGCATCCAAAATAAATCAAGCTAATTAAATTTATAGAAAAAGGCCAATATGACACCTAAAGAAAAGATAAATGGGAAATTGTGCTCACTGTCCCAGTCGACTGGTACAACAAGTCTAGATCTATGGGTCTTTTTTCTAGAATCATCTCCTTCTTGAGAACCTCCCAGCTTCAGGGACCTCCACACCATCTACTTGGGTGACTCACTAATCCTAGACCCTATAGATCCTAACCTAATTCTAAGCTCAAATTTACATTTTGAAATTTGAAAAGAAATCCTAAGCCTTGTAAAAAAATGTTAGGAAGTACAAATAGCACGCAACAGTTATATTTCACAAACATACGGGCTTAGCATTAGTTGCTTGCCAAGCCCACTTATCCTATAAACTATGTTAAGGGATTTTTAAGCACTTCCAAGAAAATTATAATTTTATTCATGATAACGATCCCTTTAACACAGTCCCCTGTAGAAAATAGTATTAATTCCAGAAAGCACTCCCTACCATCCAATCTAATGGGCAAATAATCCTAAGCATCCAGTTTAATATAATACACCATACAAACATGTGAAGCACAACACATCACAACACATCACAAAGCATCATAAAAGAAATACAGAGTGACCTAACCTAAGTCTAGGGTCTGTGACTTAAATAATATAGTGTATAAAGATGATAAGCTTGTGTGGCAAGACTTTACTAGGCTTTCTTTAGTTCAAATTTAAATTTGGAAATTAGGTTTGTTTGAGTTTTACCTTTGGATGGTTTCAATTTAAATGATTTAATGATTTATTTTTTATTTTTATTTGCACTTCATTAGGTTAAGGTGATAGTTAGGTTTTTAAGAATGAAGAGTAAAATGGATTTCATTTTTGGATGAAATTAATATTATTCAACATCCTAATTTCTAGTAGAATGAAATCCTCATCCTAAGATGAAGATTCATCTTAAAAGTCTAACTTCGATCCTTAAGTATCCTTTTGATTTCATTTAGTTTGTTTGAATTTGGACTGATTCTTTTCCTTTTCATTTAATGCTTATTTTAGTTTTCCAATTTTTTTGGTTTAATTATTTTATTTTCTTTAATTTGCATCGACTTATTCAACTTAGTTTTTTCATTTATTTAATTGGTTTAGTTTAATTTAATATTCTTATTTTTGAGGTTATGTTAATTTCATTAAATTGGTATTAATGTTTAGATTCAGTTTAGTTAATTTGCTTTATATTAACTTAGGGTATTTAATGAAATGTTTGATTTCATTTAATTTGATTTAAGTTATTTAGTTATGAATCCATTAGCTAAAGGTTTAATTATTCTTAAATATGATATTAATTTCATTAAGCTTTAAGGGTATAATTAACTAAACCCTTCACCCTTTGTCTTATGATATTTCGAAAACTAAGCTCTAAGTATTTATAATGTTTAATTGAATTCCAAATAAAGTTAGGTTTAATATATGAAGTTTGAAATTATTTAACTTCTTACATTTTACTTTTACATCTTATTAATAATTTTTCTTTATTATGAAGTTATATTTTGATTTATTAGTAATTTCATAGTTGTTATTAAGGATTCTAAGTTATAAGTATTATGAAAAGAATATTTTCATCTCGATCAATTATTGATGGAGGTGGGTGTTCTTTCTTTTGGTGAGATTGAGAGAACTTTGGAAGTGAGGAAAGAAGATATGTTGGATAACTAGCGCTCCCACCAAGGATTGTCAAGGTTTGGCCACCAAGCTCTCAAACCATAAGAACAACTCAAATAATTTGTAATTGCCAAAAGATCTCATTCATTCTAGTAAGGGGGGCTATTTATAACCATTACAAGCATCTTTCCAAAGAAAAGAATTCAAAGAAGCATTAAGTTGCCTCATTATTTTATGTCATCCACCCATTTCACATGCTATTATTTTATGTGGATTCAACCACCTCACATGTCATGCTTCGAATTTTTAAATGGAAAATTTTAAACATGGAGTTTCTAGAAGAAAATTAAAAATTACATAAATAAAAAAAGATTAAATCATAAAATGGGCCTTAGAAGGTTAATGGGCTAAGCCTTCTTCTTTCTTGAATTTTCTTGGGCTTTAGCTTGAGATCATGTAAATAGATCTTGAACTCTAATTTTTGGATCCTCATGATGTTCTACATCAACTCCCTGAATTGAACTATTCTCCATAGAGTTGAAATCTAAGAAGTCTTCTACTAATTGTGGGGCTAAAGTCTCCAAATCGGGTCAACCATGTATTTTCAACCGGTGGCTTATTCTTCCAATGAACTAGAAAATGATGTTCAAAAGCTAGATTAATGGGTGCTTCCTTGGTGATAATACAATCAACTTTAAAGAAAGAGGGCTTCTACAAGTACGGTGCTATATCTCTATAAAAGTTAGACTGAACAAGTGGAGGTTTGCTAATTCCTTCATATGATAGAATATCTTCAATATTAATAACTGGATGAATGAGTATATCAATAGGAAAATCAAGGTGATAAGCATTAGTTCCATTTTTCTTAAGAATTTTAAATGTACCACAAGCTCGTGCATGTAACTTCTTATATTTAGTGATTTGATAATGCTCAGGCTGAATGCAAATTAATACATAATCACCTTCTTTATATTTTTTTGTGGAATGATTATGATTTGCTTTAGAAGCATATTTTTCATTACTTATAGTAATTTTTTTCTTATATCTTCATGGAGGCTTTGAAAATCTCTAGAAAATGAGAATGATGCATTAGAAAATATATGAGATGGTAGTTTGCTACATCTATTGGTCATCGTGGGTTTTGACCATAGACTATCTCAAATAGTGATTTTTTTGTAGTTCTAGATATAATATTATTATAGGCAAATTTTGAGTCGGTAAATGTAAAACCCAATTTTCTAAACTTTTACTTACCAAGCATCTAAGTAAATTTCCTAAGGTATGATTAACTACTCCAGTTTGTCCATCAATTTGTGGGTGAAAGATAGAAAAAATTTTTTATTTGGTACCTAATAATTTCCATAATATTTTCCAAAATATGAGAAAAATTTAACATCTTTATCAAAAATAATAGTTAAAGGGAGACCATGGAGTCGCACTATTTCCCTAAAAAATAATTTGTCTATATAAGAAGCATAATTTGATTTTTGAACAAGGTAAAAAATGAGCCATTTTGGGAACCTATCCACTACAACAAAAATACTATCATGTATCGACTTGTCCTAGGTAATCCTAGAATAAAATCTATTGATAAGTCTTCCCAAGGCCTATAAGGAACATGTAAGGTAATGTATTTTCAGACCTTTGTTTGATAGTTTTAGCTTATTTAAAAATTAAACATTGAGCCACTAATTTTTGAACATCTCATTTTAATGAAGGCCAAGAAAATTTATTTTCTAATAAACATATGGTCTTATCCTTTCCAAAATGACTAGCTACACCTCCAACATGTAGCTCGGTGATAAGGAATTCTCTAAAAGAAAATCGAGGAATGCATAGTAGTTTTCCTTTATATAAATATCCATTTGTTATCAAGAATGTTCCTTGTAAAGTTATTGGTTTATCTAGGTGTTCAAGATAAATTAGGTGAAAGTCAGGCAGCATAATATAATTATCTTTAATTCTATCAAATCTTGGGATTCTTAATTCTAAAGAGGAAATCATTAAGTTTACCCTGGATAAAGCATCAGCATGTTTATTCTCAATTCTAAGCTTATGCTTTAGAATAAAAGATTAGTCTTGTAAAAATTCAACCCATTTTGCATGCCTATGACTTAATTTTTATTGTGTATTAATAAATTTTAAGGCATGATGATTAGGATTAAGTATAAATTCTCTATGTAAGAGATATTGTTGCTAATGCCTTAAGGATTAAATTACATCATAAAACTCTCTATCATAAGTGGAATATCTTTGTTTGGCTTCATTTAACTTTTCACTAAAGAATGCGATAGGATGATTCTCTTGACTTAAATTTTACCTATCCTAATTCTTGAAGCATCTCATATCAATTCAAAAACTTTAGAAAAATCAGGAAGCCTAAGGATTGGTGCAGAAGTGATAAGAACTTTAATTTGCTCTAAGGCCTTTTATGCATTAGGAGTCCAACAAAATTTATCTAATTTTAGTATATCAGATATTAGAGCAACAATGGTATTAAAATTCTTGATAAATCTCCTATAAAAAGTGGCTAAACCATGGAACCTTCAAACTTCAGTAAAACTTTTAGGTGATGGCCAATCTAAGATTACTTTTACTTTAGAAGGATCATGTTTAAGTCCAACAGTGGATATAATAAAGCCTAAAAAGGTTACCTCAGCTTGCAAAAAGAAATACTTTTTTAAATTAATATATAATTTCTCTTGTCTAAGTATTTCAAAGACTTTTTATAAGTGTTGTAGATGCTCATTTTCACTTGGACTAAATTTTATAATATCATCAAAATACACCAAAAAAATTTACCTATATATGGCTTGAGAATAGTATTCATTAATCTCATAAATGTGTTAGGAGTATTTGAAAGTCCAAAGGGCATGACAAGCCATTCATAAAGTCCATCAGGGGTCTCAAAAGCCAACTTCCACTCATCTCCTGATCTAATCCGAATTTGATGATATCCAATTTTTAGATCAATCTTTGAAAAAAAATTGCTCATGAGATTAAATGTAACATATCATCTAATAGGGGAATATCAAACCTATATTTGATAATAATCTTATTTATTTCCTGACTATCAATGCACATTCACCATGTTCATCTTTCTTTAGAGTTAATAAAGCTGGGACTGCACAAGGGCTAAGACTCTCTTGAATAAAATTCTTTTTAATAATTCCTCAACTTGTCTTTTAATCTCAACATGCTCGGTAGGGTTCATCCTATAATGTGAAAGATTAGAAGTTGAGAACCGGGTAAGAACTTAATAGCATGTTGAATGTCTCTTAGAGGAAGTAGCTCATAAGGAAGCTCATTGGGTGAAATATCTTTAAAATCAAAAAGAAGAGAAGAGACCACAGTAGGTATGTGAGTCTCATTAGGGTCTGGTATGACTTCTTTTACATGTAATAAGTGAAGGAGAAATGGATTAGAAAATTCTTTTTGTAAGGCTCCAAAACTTATTATTTCTATCTTCGGGGTAAAAGAAGGAAGAATAGATGTTTTAAATAAAGAATAAAAAATGGTAGAATTAACCCTAATAGTAGGATTTTCTATGATAATTAATTGATGTTTGGCATTTTTCTTCAATAGAGGCTTAGGTTGCAAGTCAGAAGTTGTTTTATGTGGTGCTATGGAGGGTGTTTTGTTTCTACTGGCTTTATTGGTAGGAGTTTAATAGTCTTATTATTATGTTTAAAAACATAAGTAACCATAGTGAATAATATTCATATCATACAACCAAGGTTGTCTTAAGAGAATATGAACAATGTCTATTGGGAGAACATCACACCAAATTTGATCCTCATAGCTTCCTATTTTAATTGGAACTAAACATCGATTGGTGATGGGAAGAGATGTATGATTTACCCAACTAACATGAAATAGTTCAGGGTGAGGTTCAGATTTTAGGTTAGCTCGAGTTAAGGTGTGTGTTGAAATGACATTCATAGCACTCCCTCCATCTATGATAAACCTACATCTCTTTTTATTGCACAAGATATACATGCTAAAAATGTTCTTTCTCCTCTAATCTCTACCTCATTTTTAATTACAGTAAGACATCTCATCACATTAACTTGAGGGTCATCGTTAATTCCAATTCTTCATCGATAATGAGGTGTCATCATAAACTTCTAGATTATCATCTATTAGATTTTCAACTTCTTCTAAAAATAAGATTTGAGCTTTACATTAATTTTGCATATGACCCTTTTTATACATTTAAAACATATAACTTCCTTGGTGCTTTTAGAGCTCCCTTCAAATGAAGTTTTAGGCAAAGGGGTCGGTCATTTGGATGGGCGGGACTAACTATAGATCTATGGGATGAAATGGAAGGTACTTGACTTTTAGTTTTAGAGATAGTTGAAAATTTCTTTTGTTGTTCAACTAATAGGGCATACTGAAATACTTCCTCTAAAGATTGTGGGTCAAATAATTCAACCTCATTTCTAATGACTGTCCTAAGCCCAATAACAAATTTATTGGCTAACTACCATTCATTATTAGCACAATTAGTTCTAGAAACTAGATCTTCAAAAGTATTCAAGTATTTAGTTACAAGATGATTACCATATCTCAAAGTTAATAATTGACTATGTATCTTCTTATCATGATGCCTAGGACAATATATTGATCTCAACATTTCTTTCATTTCTATCCAAGTTGGGTTTATCCTTCCTAATCTTTTTTCTTTAGCTAAAGTATTTGTCTAATAAATTTTAGCATGTCCTATCAAGTTCATTTTAGCAAAAGTAACCCTTTGATAATCATCCAGTTTATACCAATCAAAGAAGTCATCCATTTGAACTAACTAATCAAGAAATTTATTTTGGTCATGTATACCATCATAAGTTAGGGCTTCTACTTTAACTCTTCAAGATGGATCATTAGATTCTTCTATAGTCTTAAAATAATTTTCTCTCCTTCCACCATTTCTAGCAATTAGTGGTCTTCTAAGTGGTTGGTTTTTTCTTTTGTTTGGATATGAATCTTCTTCGTCTATCCCTATAGGCATAGTTTGAGCAAGTATTGGAGGAGGAGTTGGTACTCTATTATTTTGTAGATGAGCTATAAGAGTTTGCATTTGTTCTTTAAGTTCTTACATTTTATTCTTGCTTTCTTCTAATATTTGTTCTGTTTTTAATTCATTATCATAGATCCTAAGATCTAAGGCATCAACTAATCTAGTCAAATTTTCCACTTGATCCTGAGAGATAGATTTTGGTGCCATGAGATTTTTTTTAGAAGAAAAAAAGATATATGAAAAGGCATCAAAGAAAAAAATAAAATAAAATAAATAAGTATAATATAATCATGTGATCAAAGTGAAATTGTAGATTAAGAGAACTTCCAGGTGAGGAGAGGGTACAAGAACACTTAAATTTCAAGCTCTCCTTAGACAATTTTGGTATTTTTGACAAAGTTCTATTTAGCTTCCAAAATCACTAAGTTTAACACACTTATATTATTATGCATGCAATTTTTTTTAATGAAATGAAAAAAATGCTCAAATTTATCAAGCCTCTTTTTTTTTTTAAGAAAGCAAGTTATCAAAAGTTAATCAGAGAAACTTCTAAAATTAATCATAAACAACAACAAAGATAATAAAGCAAGCAATTAGATTTTGATTTGCACTAATGGCTATGCTATTTTAGGGTAAAGCACTATCTCACTAAGGTGTTCTCTTAATATTTTTTTAGTGGGAGTGGGGGGGAGCGCACAAGTTCACACAATTGAAAAATGACTAAATTATATAATGGAGCTTACTAATAGGAATTTTATGCTATCACTATAAACTAGCAAGAAATATATATATATATATCTTTCCAAGCTACTAATATGTATTTAAACTATCATATAAAAGAAAATTAATTAACCTCACAAGTCCAAGAAAACTTGCAAGTTTGAAGACAAGTCCACCACTTAAGATGTTCCCTTTGTTGAAGCAAACCTTTAACTGAATTTTCTCATTCCAGGCTTCGCTCTGATACCAAATTTTATGGAGGTGGGCATCCTTTCTTTTGGTGAGATTGAGAGAACTTTGGAAGTGAGGAAAGAAGATATGTTGGATAACTAGCGCTCCCACCAAGGATTGCCAAGGTTTGGCCACCAAGCTCTCAAACCATAAGAGCAACTCAAATAATTTGTAATTGTCAAAAGATCTCCTTCATTCTAGTAAGGGGGGCTATTTATAGCCATTACAAGCATCTTTCCAAAGAAAAAATTCAAAACATGGAGGGAAAAGTGGGTGGCCATTAATGTGAAGCATTAAGTTGTCTCATTATTTTATATCATCCACCCATTTCACATGCTATTATTTTATGTGGATTCAACCACCTCACATGTGAGATTTGAATTTTTAAATGCAAAATTTCAAACATGGAGTTTCTAGAAGAAAATTAAAATTACATAAATAAAAAAGATGACATCATAAAATGGGCCTTAGCAGGCTAATGGGCTAAGCCTCTTCTTTCTTGAATTTTCTTGGGCTTTAGCTTGAGATCTTGTAAATGGACCTTGAGCTCTAATTTTTGGATCCTCATGATGTTCTACATCAATTATCCTATGTGGAGGAGGAATGATTTGAACATTTCCTACACTATGTAATTTTAATTAAAGGTTATTTTATTATTTAGAAGTTTTTCATTCTATTCAACTTTATTTTTTATGTTCATTTATGTTATTTCATTTATGTTGTTTCATTTCTTTTTGTAACTGATATTATCATATAGGAATAGGTCATACATTAATAATGTTTTATAAATTTCAAGGATTAATGATTTGTTTTATGTTTATGTTTATTAAATTATTATAAGATAAAATTTAATTTATATTTCTTTGACAAATAAATTTAATATTAATTGAGTTTCATCATTTATAGTTAACTTAAATATTTAATTTAAGTGTCATGATAATTATAACATTTTAGACTTATATTATAAATTTATTCAATTTTTTTGTAAATTCTGCATATTAATTTTTATTTTATTTTGGCTTAGATTTGGAAATTCAAATAATCCCAATCCAGAGGTCAAATAAATGTGGACTTTTTATGGTAGGTGGGGTTACATGCGAATTTTATACCCTTAAGTTTTATATTGACTAGAGTCATAATTAAGGTATAATAAGTTTTAAGTTTTTCATTAAAACTTAAATTAAGCTTAATTCAATGAAATTCAATTAGGGATTTTATGCTTCCTTGATTTCTCACTAAAATATGTTTCAAATGAGTGTTCACATATTTTTGGACATTTGGTTGATTTATTATGATTTAATTAAGTTATGGTTAATTATTTAAATTAATTAATTAATTTAATTATTTAATTAAGTTAATTTAAGAATTATTAAGTTTAATTGAGTTTCATTAGTGTTTTAATGTTCATTAGGGTTCATTAGGTTAATTTAAGATTATCTGATTCATTTTTATTAATTATTCCATTTTTAATTAATTTATTTAATTAAATTTGAGACTAAGGGTTTAAATTTTTATTTTTCATGAAAGACAGTGAAATAAATTATGAAAAATTTACACAAGCTGTGTTTTAACCCTAGTTTCATTTCCCCAAAGTTTTAAATCAATTGGATTTGTGATTTAAGAGTAATTAGGGTTTAATGTTTTCAATTAAACCCAAATTAAGGCTAACATACCCAAAAATAAATTGGGGATTTTAACTTTTGTGGATTACTCTCATCAAGATGAATCCATAGAGCCCTCATTTGTAATTTACTAATTTATATTTATTTTCCTATGATTTGTAGAAATTTTGAGTGATTTTAGTAATTTTTTAATTCAAAAATTGCTATTTTCCTTTTTAAACCAGTCAACGCTAACGTGGCCCCTCTTTGACGCTAATTGGTCCACACAGGATCCACATGGATCCTGCATTAAAATGATGGTAGATGTGGATTGATCTCATCAAAGATCGAACGGTCACGATCAATCTGGTTCCTAAAAGTGTCCAAATTCAGTGATCGACTAAATCTAAGCCATCCATTTTTTTAAAAGGAATGGATGGTATGGATTGCATCTCCTTCCCCGGACTGTGAGAACCGATAATCATTCATGGTTTTTGCTTGATTTTCGATGATCTACCCATCAAAATCTCGCATTTTTAATTGCAAATCCATCGTGGATGAATATCCTATAGATCTATACAGCTTGATCTCACTTGAGATCAAGTTTCCTTCATAAAGCGTCAAACACGAAGGTGCATTAATTGCATACCTTTGGTCCGGAGATCTCCGACGGTGGGGTTGATTCGATTAGCTTTGGAATGATGAGAGAAGCTTGTGCTCTAAAGGAATTGGATCCTCTCCCTCTGGATTGCTCCCTAGACCAAGCTTGACTTGCTACCCATCAGCCTTGATGGATCTCCGCTTCCCAGAGGCATGGGAAGTAGGGGTGGATTCATTTCACTTCGTTCTGGTTGGTGAAGGTGATAGGAAGGCTTGTTAGTCTTTTGGAATGCTCTATGTGTGTGTGTGTTTTTTTTTTGGTGTGAACTCTTCTTTTTATTTCCCTCCTCCAAAGTCAACTGAGCTGATTGTGGCTTTTGGAAGCTTGACAACATGCTCATCTCTCATCCTCCATTTTCCTAGGTGAATAACTAGAGAGAGAGTGGACTAAGCAAATGGAATTTTTCTTGTGGTGCCATTGACTTGCCTTAGCTTCCCTTCCTTTGGAATTATTTGAATTTGATTAAGTGGCTTAATGTTAACTGTAAATCAACATTAATTAGTGTTTGGGAAAGGTTTAGTTGCATCTTAAGAGGATTAGTTGAATATTGGGTTGAGATCTTTTTGAATTATTCCATTTAATGATTTCTTTTATTGGTTTGATCTAAGTTGCCTCACTTGATGGATTAACCTTAGATCAATGCTTGGATTGTGTCCATTTAATCATTAATGAACTTATTAATCAAAAGGTTTTAAGGATTTTAAAATTTATGGAGTGTTTATATAGTTTAATCCATTTTGATGTTATGAGATTTGGATTCATTTGATTTTATGCATTGATTTTATTTGGATTTGAGTTCATTTAATTTTGGGTTTAATTTTAATTTCTTTATGGAGTAATAACCTTAGTTAAGATAACTAGATTTGGTTCCCTAATTAAGACTTAACCTCAACTTAATTAATTTTGTGTATTTATGTTGCTTTGAATTAAATCTAACTAAACCCATTTAGTTAGATCAATTCAAGGAAAAACACTAAATCATTAAATGTAATGACCTAGGTATTTAGTTCAAAAAAGGCTTTTAATTTTTTTAAAATTAAGTGTCTTAAAATGGAGAATAACCTCATCCAAAAATAAGGTTAACAAATGGACCCCCAATATGTGTAGTGGACTTTAAAAGTACACTACACATATTGGTGTTGATCGTTCAATCAACACTATAACATAAGTTTGTAGGGGTTTTATTTTTGGTTATGAATTTGAGTTTCTACTTTAATTTGATTGTCAAAGATAGGTATAAATATACCTATATTTGGTTTTGGATGATTCATTCTTTGAAACATAAATTTACTAAGTTCTAAGATGAATAGAGATGGCATGAAGAGTGGACCCAAGGGATGGTCTTGTCCGAATGTAATCACTGTGCTCAAAGAAGATGCCTTCAAGGGACTTACTCTTGTCCAAGTATAGTAGTTTTGGAAAGGATTCTAATGTGGACACTTACTCCTACATCCATACTACTTGATGTTTTAGCTAGGGAAAGATACCACTAGGGGTTTACTCTTATCTAGTTAGCTATTAAGAAGGGGTCTTTAGGGACTTGATTCCATTCTAAATAGCTAAGCTAGAGAGAAGGCTTGAATAGCTTAATCCTAATCCTCAACATTTTGACTACTAAGGGGTCACATGGACTTAATTCCTGTTTGACTAGTTTAAATAAATGGTGCCTTCAATGGTTGAATTCCATTTCTTAGTTTCTTTTATTGTTTCAATCAGAAAATGAATCACAAAGATTTGGATCCTATTCTAATGGAGTAAGCTAAAAATAAGGGGCCTTCAATGGCTTAATTCCAACCTTGATAGCTTGAAAAGGAGACAAGTTTTAATGACTTTATCCTATCCTTAATAGGATGCCTACTAAGGGACTTACTTCTTTATGATTGATTAATAAGAAGGAGTCTTCATGACTTCATTCCTTTTTAAATAACCATAATGAGGAAGAGGGATCTTTATGACTTGTTCCAAGACCTTATATTTTGGCTAATATGGAAAGGGTCTTCATGACTTATTCTTGACCTTGGTAGCCTATGTGACAAGAAAGGGTCTTCATGACTTATTCATATTCTCATCTTTTAGAAAGAATGTTTACTATGAGATTTATTTATTTCTAGCTATTAGAAAGGAGGGGCCAGCATTGGCTAAATCCAACCTAAATAGCTTGGGTAGAGGAAAGGGGTCTTTGATGACTTATTCCAAAACCTCACATTTTTATTTTAGCTTAAGGATAGGAGTCTTGATGACTTTATCCTTATTATATGAAATAATACCTTCTATGGGTCTTACACCTACGTAATTAGCTGTTATGATGGGGGCCTTCAATGGATTAAACTAGCTTAAATAGCTAAAGAGAGGAAAGGGGTCTTCATGACTTGTTCCTATCCAGATTAGCCTATGTGGCATGAAAGGAGTCTGAGTGCCTTATTCCTATCATGTAAATAGTAAGAATGGTTCCATAAAAGGCTTGCTCCATACCTATGAGAAGTTATAAGAAGGGTACCACAAATGGACTTTACTCCCATCTTAGGGAAAGAATGAGTGATGCCATAAAGACTTACTCTAAGCTTATGAGAATGGTGCATAAAATCCTACTCCAAACTTATAAGGAAGATATGAGAAAGGTGCCATAAAGGGCTTGTTCCTAACTCATAAACAAGATATATTTTCAAATCATTATACCATATTCAAGAAAAATAACACAAGATTGCAAACGAAATAAAAAGAAGTGAACTTTTACTTTATTGATCATCATTTAAGAACATATTACAAATTACACATAGTATTTCATTAAGTAACATCCATTGATTGGTGGCATTGGACGTTCACCATTGCAAGTAACAAGTTGGTAAGAACCTCCTTCATAGACTTTTTTCACTACAAATGATCTCTCCCAATTTGGTTCAAACTTGCTATCATCGATCTTGTGATAAGCTAAAATTGGCCGTTTAAGAACCAAGACCAAGTCTCCTACTTCAAAAGTTCTAGGATAGACCAATTTATCATGTGCTTAAACCATATGTGACTGGTTAAGTTCAAGATCTTGTTGAGCTTTTAAACGTCTTCCTTCAAGATTTTCAAGTTCTTCCAAATGAATCTTACAATTTTGATATGTTGTAATATTATTATTAATAGCTATTCTTAATGAATGAAACTTTACTTCTAATTGAAGAACTACTTTAGTTTCATAAACTAAATCATATGGCGTAGACTAAGTTGGTGTCATATATGTAGTCCAATAGGCCCATAAGGCTTCAACCAACTTTTCATGTCATTATCATTTATTTTCATCAAGTACTTTTTTTAGAATTCTTACTAATATTTTGTTATATGCTTCAGCCAATCCATTTGCTCTAAGGTAATAGATGGTCAAATATCTCCAGTCAATCTTATGTTTAACTACAAAATGTTTTAATTTCGTAGACTTGAATGATGGACCATTGTCGTAGTTATTTAATTTGAAAAGAGACTAAAGCCTTAAACCCACTCCCTAAGAGACTAGAACATGAGTGGTATGAACATATGACTTAATCTACAAGTGCAAAATCTTTTAGATTTTATTTCATTTTGACACAATATTTTAGACAAAGGTATTAGGATTTCTTTATGCCTAAATGCATGATGAAATAGATTATTGGCTAAATCAAAAGAGAGAGGGTGAAGCTCCATTATCAGGGGTTGCTCTCATAGTTCCAAAGGTCCCTATTTTGTAAGGATGGAGGCCCTCATTTTTAACATGAGTGATAGAAGATGCATGCATGATGTGAGACATACATCATATAGCTAAGGGGTTTCTAAATCTTTTAATTATCTTGATTATAGCCTAGGCTTCATGGTGAGGTTATGAGTTATTTAAAACTTTAATTATGAGTGATTAGTTGGATAGAAAATTTTATTTTTATCATATGAGCCTATTGCATCCAGACCACACATTAAAGAATCAAACATAAATAAACTATGAAAAAGATGCAATCTTGATGCACAATCTAAACAAATCACCAATCAATTTTATAAACTATCATGAAAGAATAAAAGGCCAGTGCAGTCGGGTACTGCCATACAACTTCGAAAAAGAAAAGATGGGTAGCTGAGCTCTATCCTTATACAACTTGAAATATGAAAGAATAATTACAATTAGAATGAATACATGCCATGGGTGTCTTCATTCTTCATTTTTTCTTCACGCCCTCTGTCTCCTTCATTTCTAATTTGATTATGCTTCAAAGGCATAGCCACTGCTCATTCTAATCCCCCATAGCACTAATCCTAATTCCTATAGAAAAATTATAATTATATAAAGAAAAGTAAATCTAACTACACCTATAAAATAGATATTAGCTAAACATACATACAATCCTAAGCAGTTATATGTATAATTTAGACTTAGCACTCTACACATGGGTAACCAAGCCCACCTGTCTTAACTTGGATTATGCTTAGGGATTTAAGCAACCTAGAAAAAGAGCTTTTATATTTATTTTTAAGCATCCCATGCAAAAAAAGTGGTTAGGCTAAGAGCGGCCTAACATCCAGTCTATGAAACATACACCCTAACATCCAGTCTAAAATATTACATCACAAAACAAAACATACATCACATCATACACCATCTTAATATAGAGCTAGAAGTGGTGACTTAATTTAATTTGTGTGTTAAGGCTTGTGTGGTATGTCTTAACTAAGCATTAGAGTTGTATTTTTATAAGTTTGAAAATTGTTCAAATTAACATGATGGTGGGTTTCATTTGAAGTTATTTAATTAATTTGTAAATTTTAATTTGTATTTTATTTTATTTCATGTGATTAACACATAGCAACTGAGTGTTATAAAGAGAAGGAAGAGGGTTACCCTCTTTTATCCCTACCTTAAGCCACTTTCTAAAGTATATTAATTTGATTTAGTTCTCTTTAGTGAATGTCTTATTAAATAATTTTTAATTAATCCTAAGTTTAGGTTAACTTTAAATGACCTTATCCAATATGAAATGCTTCTTAAAATTAATCAAATTGAATTACTATCACATGAAGTATTCTAAGTCATTCCTTTCCATCACATGTAGCATGCATATGATTTAGTACTTAGCATATCTATACATGTAATATGTTTTAGCACACTTAAATGATTATGAATGTGTATATTTAGAATTTATATTTTCATTTTGGTTGACTTACACCTTTTCTTTGAAAAGGCCAAATTAAAGTTCACCAAAGTTTGATTTAATGGAAATTACCTTGCTGGAGGTCAAGACCAGCATTGCAATGCTTGAGGAAGCTTCATTAGGATAAGATGAAGCCCTGCTGAGAAGCATGTGAGATGGTTCCTTGTCATTGGCTCTATGGATGAATCAATAATTTGAACACTAATGTTGATCAAAGTTGCACCTTTGATGGTTAAAGAGCTTTGAAGAAGTTTTGTTCTCACTCGACGGAGGTAGGTGAAGGTGTGGGTGAAGTTAATTGGAATTTGGTTAAGGTTTAAGGGAGTTGGGTCGAATGGTGCCTTGCCCTATTTTGTTAAGGGATTCCAACAATGGGGAGGCTTGGGGAGCTTGGAAATCCTTCTAGGGATTTCAAAATGGCTCTAAGAAGCTTTTTGAGAGAGTGTGTGTGTGTGTGAATTAGGTTAAAATGAGGGGACTATATCCCCCTCCCTTGGATAAGATGGCTTGGATCGAAGTCTTGAATTCGGTCGGTCAGCCACCATAGGTGGCTATAGGGGATGGGTGTAGGCTGAGGTGGCTCAATTTGGTTGGCCAAGAGGCTAGGTGGGTGGCTCAAGGCAGCTCCTCTCTTCTTTGGATCTATGGGGTGGTGAGTTAACTCACCTCCCTTTGGTCCATGGTCCACATAGCCCACTTGGGTCAAGCTAGGCATGTAGGTTAGGTTCTATTTTGGTTGTGGTGGCTGCCAAGTGGAGAGAAAAAGAGTTGACTTGCTAATTTGGGGTATAATCTGATGTGGGGAGGTTTAGCCATTGGATAATGCCTTGGATTGGGTTCAATTCAGGTTGGGTTGGTTTGAACCCAAGGTGATTCTAGGATGGGTTGGGTTAGATTTCAATGGTTTGGACTTGGTTCAACTGGATTTGGTTCAATTTGACCTATGTAAGTCAAATTGGACTAGGTTGGGTTAAGTTGACCAATTGGTAAAATTGGGTCAAACCAAGGCTTGGGTCAAGTTCAAATGATGAGTTGAAGTGTTTTGGTTCAATTGATTTGAGTCAATTTGGCTTGGATTTGATTTTGGCTCATTTGAATTTATGTAGGTCAAATGGGTCAAGTTGATCTATTTGACCAAATTGGCCAAATTGACTTGGGTTAAGGGTTGATTTGGGTTTGATTGATCAATTAAAGATCATTGTAGGCTTCAATTTTCATTAATTTGGATTTGGTTTTGATTTAGGCTAATTTGACCCTTTAGGTCAATTTGGGCTAAGTGGGTCAATTGGGTTCAATTGGTCAAACTAGGCTCAATTAAAGTTAACAATCAATTTAAAATGAACTTTTCAGGTTAATCAATTTTGGTTAGATCTTGATTTGACTCAATTTAGTCTTTTAAGTCAAATTGGGACAACTTGGGTCAAGAGGGCCAATTGGGCTTGGTTTGGCTCAATTGAGGGTCAAGTCATGTTCAAATATTGATTATAGGTTCGTATGAATCATATGTTTCAATCATTTTGGCTTAGGATGGAATTTGGCTAGTTTGGTTCATGTAGGTTAGCTGGGTTGTGTTGGTCAAATGACCAAATTGACTGTTTGACCCAATTGATGATAATTGATCAATCAATGGTGATTGATGATCATCATAGGAGATTTTGGTAGGTTTGGTTCAATCCAATTTAGGTAGGATTGGAATTTGATCTAAATAGGTCAAATTGGTCACTTTGGGTCAAGTGGACCAACTGGGCTTAGTTGAATCGATTTTGGATTGAATTGAGCTTAGTTGGATTTATATATGGATTTAGGATTCATTTATAGCTTTGATTGCAACTGATTTTGGTTTGAATGGATTTTGGTTCATTTAAATATTTCAAGTCAAATGAGTTAGGTTTGATTAGATTGATTTTGGTTTGATGATTTGATTATAGATTTCATTTATATTTGGGATGATGATTGGGGAAATAATTGATTCATGAGAAAATTAATTAAATTTGATTTGGATTGAAGGAATTTTGGCTAAGTCCATTGTTGGTTAGAAAAATTTTTATGTGGTCACCTTCAAATCTGGAGAAAAGTAAGAATATAAAAATTCATCTTTTTAGGATGCCACGCAGATCCGTAGATGTTCTTATTCAGGTGATCGAGTACATCATAAAAGAATAGTATACTATCTTGGGAGATAGAAGTCACTACCCTTTAATGGACCTAATCACCTCAATAAAGACTCCTAAGGATGATGAGTCTGCATATGTACCAGAGATTCTTCCCCTACTTTATATGGAAAAGTAAAACATGGTTTATTTTAAATTGGGTTCGTTAAGTTTTCTACAGGGGCAAGCCCTCATAGTTAATTACATCCTAAGGCACGAGATCCTTAGGAATACTCGATTAAGGTAAATGATCGTTGTCTTCAAAGATTTCAATAGGAAAGGACTATCAATTGATTAGTTCATTTTTGAAGATCAAATGGGATTGATTAAAGAGAGGGAGTTATTATCAAAGCCAAAAGAAAGATAAGTAGGAGATGCCCATGATGCTAGGAAACCTAGCGAGCAATCTTAAACTATCCTATAGTTGGACTTTACATTTTTGAAATTGATTTAGTTTATTTGAGTTAAATTTTTCATTTGAAATTTAGGACTTATGATTCCATAACACAAGATTATGGAAATGCCTAAGAGGTGAGGAATTATGCTTATGGCCCTCAAAGGGAGAAGCAACCTCAAAACTTAAATCTAAGGAGCTTTGGTGAGGGTCAAAAGCATAACCTAAATCTAAGGCAAAAATGGGTATTTGGTTTTCTTCCACAAGAGAGAATAAACCATCCAACTACTTGGACTTACAATCACCTGGGGGTGGCTGCCAACTAACTCCTCCTACGATTTTAAATACATGTAGGCAAGTCATATGCTCTATGCAAGATAGCTAGGCTGTTATTTATTTAGAAAGATACTAAGTCCTTAAACTCACTCCCTAAAGAGACTATATCATGTAAGGACATGCTTCAAATGACCTAAATATAATACAATTCAAATTTCATTTTATTTTCATTTTTGGTCAATCATTTTGACTTAGGTTAATATGATTCATATTCCTAATGCATGAGAAATAAAGTTATTGGCCAAAATCAGTGAGAAGGGAGGAGGTGTGTTTCCACCATGGCTCTCAAAGGTCAAGAAAGTTTCTCTGGTAAAGGTGGAAGCCCTCCAATCAAGAGTGAAATAAGATGTTATTGTGCATGATATTGTAAAAGAAATACTCATCCAGCTAAGGGGTTGCTAATTCTTTTATCTTGATTTTAAACCTCTACTTTAGGGGGGTTATGAGTTCTTTATTTTTAGTTTTGAGTTGTTAGATTTGGTAAAAGATTTATTTTTTCCTAAGAGCCTAATCCACATCCAGGCCATACATAAAGCAAGAAAAAAACTAGGAAAAAGATGTCACTTAATGCAAAAGCTAAATAAATCATCAATCCATTTTAAAAGCTAATTGTAAAAGAATAAGAGGTTAAATGTGGTCGGGCACCACTACACAAACCCGAAAAATAAATTGGGTAGCCGAGCTCAACCCTTATACAACCCGATTATAAATGAATTAAATTACAATTAAGCAAGGAATTCATTATTATGGGGGGTCTTGAGCTTCATTTCTTCATTCTTCTTTTCTTCTTTCTTCTTTGGTTCCTTCTTTGGTGGTTGGAAGGTGGATGCTCCAAAGGCTTCACTTGGTGCATAAGATGAGATTCTTATGACCAATGCTCATCCTAATCCCCATGACAATCATTCCAAAATCCTAATTGCAAAATTTACAAGAAATGGAATAAACTAATACCTGGAAAACAATGGTTAGCAAAACAAACCACCAAATCTCAAGCATGTATATTGGACTTATCACCCCACACATGGGTGACTAAGTACACTTGGCCTATTTGATTATGCTTAGGGGTATAAGCACCTGCAAGCAAAAGTATTTTATATTTTTATTTATGATAGTGCCCCTTAAGCACCATCACCTACAGAAAATAATGGTTAGACTAAGATCGCCCTACCATTCATTCTACAAACATACATCCTAACATCCAGTCTAAAACATATATATCACAAAACAAAATAAACATCAAATCATGCACCATAACCTAAAGCTTGACTTAGGCTAATGTATGTGCTTTGAAGGTTTATGTGGTGTGCTTAGCTGTGGCTTTAAGTTAGAATTTTCTAAGTGTGAAGCATGTTCAACTTAGAGGAGGGTTTCATTTAAGTTGTTTAATTATTTTGGGTTGATTTTATTTCATGTTTTGATTAGGTTCAAGTGGATCCTACAATTAATTACTAAGTTGTAAAGAGAGGGAAAGAGAAGAGAACTTCTCTTTCCTTCCCTAACCTAAGTAATTTCTAAGTAGATTCACATTTTAGTTTTGTTTAGTGAATATTTTGATTAGGTATTTTAATTAATCCTAAGTTTAGATAAACTCTAAACAGACTCATTCAAAAAGAAAGGCATTTTAAGATTAAATAAAATGAACCAAATTCATATAACATACATTACTTCATTTCTTTTCCAACATGTATAACATACATATGAATAAGTCTTAAGCATATATATACATACAAATGAGAATGTTTAACACACTTTATAATGCATGCTAAGTAATTCATTTAAGGAAATGTAGAAGTTTAAGATGCATAAGTTTCATTAAGTAGAAAAGGGTTTCTTATCCAATTTTCACATGCACACATGAGAGTAAGAAAGGCATAAGTGAGTACAACACCATTATTAACTAGAGATGTAAGGTATAAGACCTACTTAGGGCTACTTAAAGCCTCACAATCTCAAGGTTGTCCAGACTAATATACCACTTTCCTTAAATACCAACATGTGTACAAAAGAAATGAATGGAAAAGAAAGAATGCAAAAATTATATTAATTGATTCATTTTGTTTATGCATTTTTATGTATGCAAGCATAGGTAACCTTCTTAAGTGATAGTATAGGAATGAATAGGATGTGGAATTAGGCAAGTGTTAGGTTCTTTTCAAATGAACCATACTTCTTACCAACTCCTATTGAAAACTATACTTAACATAAAAGAGAAGCGAAACTATGCTAAGCACATCCTTATATTACTCTCACATGCAAACTTATAATTAAAATATAAGTAGCACACTTTCAAATTTGATAATTGATTCATATATTTTTGAAAATAATTTGAATTTAATAGTGATAATAGCCATTCATATTTCTACTTTAGCCAACACATTAAAATTTGACATAAAGTAAATATTTTCATTTTAAATTTGAATTTTGAAAAATATGAATCCATGAAACCATATGACATACACATTTAACATGTTGGGAAAGAATCAAAGCAATGAAAGCACATAAACACATTCACTTTAATTAAATCCTAAAGACATTCTTATTGAATAAGAAAGCTTAAAATAAATCAAAGTATATTCAATATGAATTTTGTTTTATTTTAAGTTTGATTTAATTTTGAAAATGTGAGTTGGGTTTGCTATTCCTAACCCATTCCCACATGTGTTTGATTTTTTTATTTAATTTTTAGGTGATTAGATTCATTTTTAAATTTTGATTAGGTTAAGGTATGGATTAAGTAAGTTAATTAACCCTTACCTACACCACCTTAACATAGTTAACCAAGTAATTATGAGCCAATGAGATGACATAAAACTCACAAAGAATTTAAACTTGCAATGCACCTAGGAAGAAAAGGGCCTAATGTAATTTGGCTCATGATTAATGGTTAATTTTTAAGCTAATTTCAAAACACCCCTCACACATGTGAGGTGTGTTTTGATTTTAATTGAACTTAGGCTATTCAACACCTAAGCATCTACCCAAAGTAGATTAATTAAGTTTTGGAAGTTTTAAAATTTTTAGAAATTAATTAAGAGAGTAATTAATGAATTAACCCTTAATTAAGAGAGATTAAGGAAAAAGGTGTTAGAATAAATATACCCAAAATTATTTCCTAAGCCTCATATTCACTATATTTAACCTTAATCAACTCCAATGAAGGATTAAAACACTAATTCAATACTTAATTATCTTTAATTACATAAGGAGGGTAATTAGGAAACACATTTGCAATTACCCTAATTAACCTCACAAATCCGAAGAAAATAGGAGAGGTAGAGGTCATCCCCCAAAACATACCCTAGAAGTTTGAGATTAATCAGAGGATTAATTAAGGGACAATTAGAAAAATAATATTTTTATTAAAACCTAAAATAATAGAAAATTCATTGAAATCATTTTTAAAATATTTTAGGTTGAATTATCTTTCCATAGAAATTTACTCATATTTTTCTAAAGTTTATTGTGAGAGATATGAATTTTTGAAGGTTAGGAGATTAATTAAAATTAATTAAATCCCTAACTAAGCCCTTTAGCTCACAGGACGACACACGGCGGTGATGGTTAGCATGCTTTACACATGTCGCACCATGCGTTTTGATCCCTAATATTCAATCTAGGATCGAACAACTAGGGATCATCCTGCAGTTTCTAAAGGGATAAATCAATTCTAAAATGTGCGATTAATCTTGGCCATCCATCCAAAATGTGTGGATGGATGGCCAGGATCGCCCTAGTTTTTCCCTGAGGATCAATGGATCGTCCATGATCTAAGGGAAGATCCAAGCTCGATTGAGCTTGGATTAGAATGAGATTGTACCCACACCATCTAAGCATAATTACAAACCTATCCAATGGTGGATTTTACATGCCATGAATATTTATTTCACAAAGGACGAACACCTTCTAAGCTAAGTGGTAAAAAAAATTCATACCTCACCGTAGGTGATCACCTGCGCTCGAGCTTGATGAGGTAGCTTGTCTAGTGGAGATGAAGCCCTATTGAAAGTTTCAAGCCTTGGGGTTGAGTAGATCTCTCTTTGGACTAGCACCACTTCTCCTTGCTTGTGGCTTTGATCCAATTCAACCTCTCCTTGCTTTGGGAACTTGAAATAATGCTGGTGCACTTGACTTGATCCCCTGAGGGAGTGTGCAAAGGGAATTGGAGTGGATTTGAGTATGGAAGAACTTGGGAATTGAGATGAGCTCCCCTATTTTCTAAGGAAGAAAACCGAGAAAGCTAAGATTCAAATCCCTCTTAGAAAGCTTAGGAATGCTCTCTAATGGCTCTAACTCTCTCTAGTGCTCAATCTAATGTGAGGATGATGAATTCAAATTTAATTAGTGGGATTATATCTCCCCATATGGCAATCGGATGATCGAACCTTGAGTTGCCATTTTGATAAAATTAACTATATGAGGGTTTAGGCTGTTAGATCTTTGCACATGGTTGGTTTGAGGTCTTGAGTGGATTGGTAACCTCCTGTGTGCTTCAAATTGAGTGGAAGGAGGATTTTGAATGAGCCAATTTGAGCTAGGCATCAAGGTTTGGCCTTAGGTCCATTTGGACTGACCCAAACCCATTGGGTTGGGTGCACCACTCTCCATTGGGTTCACTTGACCTATTAGGAAGGTATCAAGTTGATATGAAGAGGGCATGACCAAATTACCCATGGACTAGACCAAAATTTATTCTATATCTTAGGGGTAGAATGGTCATTTGGTTAATTTTTCAATTTGGATATGTTGGGTATATGGAGAAAATTGGTTTGGGCAAGTTTCATTGGATTTGGAATTCATTTGATATGGTTTGGCTCATGTTGACCCATTTAGGTTGAAATGGGTCAACTTGGGTCAAGTTGACCAATTGGTCAAATTAAGTCAAACCAATGGTTGGGTCATGTTCATATGACCATTTGAAATATCTTGGTGGCTTTGGTTTGATTCAATTTGGTTTAGTTTTGAATTTGGCTCATTTTGGTCAAATGGGTCAAGTTCATATTTGATTTAATTAGGTTTAGGTTTGCTTTGGTTTGTTATCTTTATTTCAATTTTGATTATATCAAAATTTGGCTCAACATGTTGTCAAGTTGGGTAAGGTCAAATGGGTCACTTGGCCAATTTGACCTGATTCGAATGAACTTGTTAAAGGTAGGTTTAGGTTTGCTTAGTCATATGGAGTGGATTGTTATCTTTGTTTCCAATTAATTTTGATTATATCAAAATTTGGCTCAACATGTTCCCTTTAGGTCAAGTTGGGTCTAAGGTCAATTGGGCTAGTTTAGGTCTACTTGGCCAATTAAGGCTTTGGTCAAGTTTAACAAGTGATTCAGAATGAACTTGACTAATTAGTTTGAATCATTTTGGCTTAGATCAAGTTTTGACACATTTTGACTTTTTAGGTCAAGTTGGGTCAACTTGGGTCAAGTGAGCCAATTGGGCTAGGTTAGGCTCAAATGTTAACTTGGTCAAGTTCAAACATAGTTCATGAATGAACTTAGATCATTGGTTTCAATCAATTTAGCCTATGGTGGATTTTGGCTATGTTAGGTTTCATTTTGGCTAAGTGTTGACTCCAACCCTAGGTTTGACTTGGTTTGACCCAATTTGGTTGATTGATCATCCCATGATGATTGTTGATCATGGTGAGAGGCATAGGTGAGTTTGATTCAATCCAACTTGGTTAGGATTAGAATTTGGCTCATAAGAGTACTTTAGGTCACTTTGGGTCAAGTGAGCCTAAGTAGGTCAAATGGCTTCATCAAAGCTTGATTTGAGTTTGATTGAACTTGTATATGGACTTATTATTAAAATATAAAATCCATTTGCAAGTGGTTTGAAGTCAAATGGGTTTTGATCCATTTGATAATTTTATATTCAAAGGAAGAATATGAAAGGATTTAGGGTTTTATTTTTGAATGGGATTTTGGTTAAGTGATTGATGTTTGTATTTATATATAGATTCATGATTGTAGGGTTGATTGAATCATGAAGGAAAATCAAGAGTTTGGTTTGATTTGAAATTGATTTGACTAAGTTCAAGATTTTGACTTGAAAGGCTTAGGTTGGATTTTAAGTGGATTTGAGTTTGATTTTTGGAATTGGTTTTGATTGTTTTAATTTATATTTCATTTATATATGTGGATATAAATGAGAATATAAATGGATCATGTGAAAATTTCATGAATTTGAAGTGATTTAATCATGATTTAGGCTAAGATCATTAAATGGGTTTTAAAGGACTTAGAAAAATTTGGAGTTTGAAGTTCAAATTTTTGAATTTGATTTGATTGATTTATATTTCATTTATATTTGTGAATATAAATGAGAATATAAATGAGTTTTGAAAAAATCCCATGAGTTTGAATTGATTTGATTTAGGCTAAGTCCATTAAAAGGAATATTAAGGACTTAAGAAGGATTTGAATTTTGGAGTTCAATTCTTGAATTTAATTTGATTGATTTATATTTATATTTAAATGAATTATGAGAAAATCCCATGAATTTAAATTGATTTAGATCATGATTTGGGCTAAGTCCTTAAGAGAAGATTAAGGACTTATGAAAGATTTGGACTTAGGAATTTCATTCATGGATCTCGATCATGGATTTCAATCACATGGAGTTGATTGGAATTTGGAGAAAATCAAAATGAGATTGATTTGGAGTTTGACTTGAAGGAAGGAAGGTGAGGAACGATTCAAGCTAAGGGTATAAAAATTTTCCTAACACCCCTAAAGCATGATCTATTCCTATGGCTAACTCTTCTAAGTTTCTAGGGCTAGATTGAGTGTCCACCTAATCACTAGATGTGTCTTAAGACTAAGGAACTCTTAAAGTCTAAGAAGAGTCCTATGTCTAAGATGGAGGGGTTAAGAGCTCATTCTAAAAATGAGGTCAACATCCATGTGATCAAATCATATGGCTTAGGATGGATCAATTTTAAGTTGATTTGGATTTGATTTGAAGTTGAGTTTGATTAAAGATTTTGGTAAAATTGATTGAAGGGATGAATTGATTTTGAGGAAATCAATTGAATTTAAATTGAATTTGTATCTTGGCTAAGTCCATAAGATTGAATTATGGGCTTGGGATAGGTTAGATTTGGATTTGATTTGGGTTTGATTTTGATTATAGGTTTCAATCATTTGGTTTGAAATTTGGATTTGAATTTGGTATTTGAATTTGGATGAATTGAATTTGAATTTGTCTAGGCTAAGTCCATAGGATTGAATTATGAGCTTAGGATAGGTTTGATTTGGATTTGATTTTAATTTAGTTTAGGCCAAAGAGGTAGGCATAGATTGGGTTTAGGCTATAGAGTAGGTAAGTCTCTCTAAGTCTTAAGGCATAGTCTATCCCATGATTAACCTTTCTAAGTCTCTAGGCTTAGGTTAAGTGTCCACTTAATTGCTAGAGGTGTCTTATGACTAAGGAAGCCTTAATGCTAGAAGACTCTAAATCTAAAGAGGAGATTGAGTCCTCACTCCAAAAGTGAGGTCAACAGTAGTAAATGGTGGAGTACCTCGAATATATGCCATACCATTTGGAAAAGTTGTTGATCTTTGTGTTTTTGAATGTGGTACTATTATTGAATATAATTTGGTTGGGTACTTCAAATCTATATACGATATGATTCCTGAAGAACTAGAGGACATGTTGGGCCTTGACCTCCTTTAACGGGATTACTTTCACCCACTTAGAGAAGTAGTCTGTAGCTACTAAAATGAATCGATGACCCTTAGATGAAGGAGGATCGATCAGACCCACTATGTCAGTAACCCAACACTTGAAGGGCCAAGAGGCTATTGTTGGATGGAAAATGTTGGGTGGTTGACGAAGAACTACTCCATGCACCTGACATTGATGGCACCAATATGCCATGTCCATGCAATATGTGATCATCATTGACCAATAATATGTGAATCTTTTGATTTTAGCTTTCATCTTTATGCTGGAATAATGAGCTCCACATAGTCTTGAGTGTATCTCGGTCATGAATTTTTGGGCTTTTTATTAGTCTAAATATTGTAACCATGTGATCAAAGGACCATTGATACAAAATGCCATTAAGTAAAGTATAGCTGAGTACCATTTGCTTAACTTGATTGGCTTGTGATTTCTCTTGAGCTAGTTTTCCTTTGTTCAGGTAGTCAATAAAGGGTTGCCTCCAGTCAAATTCTTCATCTTTTTTTGGCAATGGAAACCTCCCATTCAAGAGTGTATTTATTGATGAGTTTAACATCAATAGGAGAGAGGGTCTGGCAATTGTGCACTTCTATCAGTGTGAACTCATCATCATTTCTACATGCCATCTTTTTAGTGATCTTGCCTAGAGTATTGGCTATGGTATTTTCTCCTCAAGAGACCTTATAGATGATAACCTTTGGGATTTCAACAACTCAGGAATTTATGGTACTGATGGAGTTTAAGCTTGAAAACTTTGTAAGACCCAATGATTTAGTTGACCAGTAATTGTGAGTCCCCAAAGATGTTGATGCCTTCAATGCCTAAAGAGATGACAAACTCTAGATCACTGGTTAGAGCCTCAATTTGGCTTTGTTATTTGTGCAAGGCTCTAATAGATGATATAAGAATCATATCATCCTACGATCTAGGTTAAGAGGATTACTCATATCCCTACTTTTCCTGGGAGAATGGATTGTGGTTCTTCGCCTCTTTAAGAGAAAGATGTACCATCAAAATACAATTCATATTAGTAGTTATTTGTATCCCCTTATGATTTGCTCATCTGGAAGGTCATCATTGAGAGGGGAATCGATAAGGAGATGCTACGATGCTATGAAGTTTGTGAGCTCTTGCCCCTTCATTATGCAAAGAAGCATAAAAGTGATGTCAAATTGTGACAAAATCATGGACTATTATGCAAACCATCCAAATAGTGTCAGACTTGTTATGAGATATTGAAGTAGATTAATTCTAGAAATCAAGTTTACCTTATAAGAAAGCATGTAATGTCATATCTTTTGAGTGGCAAAGATGAGGCAATGCTTCTTAATAAGTGGATAGTTTGCCTCTCGTAAGAATCAGATGATGGCTCATGTAGTAGAGTACATTCTCTTTCCCTTTGTCATTAACTTGAGCCAACAAAGCCCAAGGGAGTTGTCTAATGTAGTAGTGTAGAGTATAATAGGTTCATCCTGGATAAGGATAGTTAGAACTGACAGTGTCATGAGATACTGCTTGATGCTCTTAAATGTGTGCTGGCATTAGTCATCTCATTTGAACTTTGTATCCTTTTTGGTCAATGATGTCAATGGTTGACCTCTGCCAGATAGGTTAAATATAAAATGTCTTAGAAATGCCAACCTTTCTTGGAATGATCTGAGTTGGGATTGGATTTTAAGAGGTGGCATTTCTATTATTGCTTTTACCATCTTGAGCTTAATTTCAATCTCACGGTGTTGTATTATAAACTTAAGAAACTTCTTTGAAGTCACCCCAAAACACAATTTAGAGGGTTCATCTTAAGGTTGTATTGCCTCAAGTTCTCAAAAACTACTCTCAAGTTAAATAGGTGGTCTTCCTTTTCTCTGCTTTCAACTATGAGATCATCAATGTTGCATTTGACAAGATGATGAATGAGTTCATCGAAGATTTGAGTCATGACCCGCTGGTATGTGGTGCCAGCATTTTTAAGACCCAAAGGCATGACCTTATAGTAATAAATTTTGATTAGGGTTCTAAATACAATATTCTTTTCATCTTTAGATGTCATCTTAATTTGATTATAACCAGATGAGCTATCCATGAATGAGAAGATTGCATAAGAAGAGGTTATTATGCGAAATAATTTATGACATCACATATAGTTTTAGGAATTTCTTATTAAAGAATAAACATATTATCTTAAAAGATAAATATATTTTCCTATAATGGATTTGATCATTTAATAAAAAACTCCTAAGGCTAATGGGTCTTTCATGTACTAAAGAATTTTTACCTGAACTATATGGAAAGGTAGAACATGGTTTATTTTAAACTAGGTTCATGGTTCCTTATAGAGGCAAGCCTATAGTTAATTACATCTTAAGAAGGCCCTCTTCATAAAAATACTCTTTATTCAAGAAATGAGTTGTTATTTCTAAGGATTTCAAAGTTGGTTTTCAAAGGATTGATTTTTTTTTTTTGAATTTTCAATTGGGAATGATTCAAATTGGAGAGAGTTCTTTTAGAGGTCAAACATGATGAAGTAGGAAATGTCTATTGATACTAGAGTACCTAGTATAAATTTCAACTATCTTGTAATTGGGATTTAAATTTTGAAATTTAATTTGGATTTTGAGTTGAAATTTTCTTAGAAATCTTGGACATAGATTCTAGTAGCACAAGACTGTATAAATGCCTAGAGTTTAAAACTTACTCTAAGAAGGATGCTTCAGAACCTGGTCTTCAGGTGCTTCTAACACATGTCAGATGCTCGACCTAATTTCATTTTTGGGAGTTATTGGCCATTCCTCCAACTTGAGGGAAATAACCTATCCCTGACTCTTGGACTTACAACCTGCATGGAGGGGCTATCAGCTAACATCTCCTAAGTGCATTTTAAATTCATGATGCCAAGTCTTATGAATGCAAGATGGCTAACTTGTTGCATTTTTAGGAAAGAAATATATGAACCTAGACTCACTCCTTAATCCCTAGAATCATGTAGGATATTAAATGCATTTAACTAATGCACATTCTTTAGAGTTTTAATTACTTTGATTCAAGATTTATTTAAGGTCTTGGGTATGCATTTTTATGCCTAATGCTAAGTAATTAGAAATGGTTATGTGCCAAATCAATAATAGAAGGCTTCCCCAAGAAGGTGGTCATCCTCACAAGTTAGATGCCCCATATATGCAATGGGAGAAGTTTCCCAATTCAAGGATTGGAGCAATATGATTTAATGGTTTCAAAGCCTAAATGTTTTCTAATTTACTTTTAAGTTTTGCCAAAGGCTTTAATTTAAATGAAATTTCAAATTTTTTTACTTTTGTTTCAGTTGTTTAGATTTAAGTTGGGTATAAAATTTAATTTTCCTATGAGCCTAATCATCAAGGCATTCATTCACTAGAAAACACAATACAGAAAGAAACCTAGAAAAGAAGATTGATTCTATTATGAACCCAAAATAAATCAAGCCAATTTAAATTTATAAAATAGGCCAATGGGGTCGGGTACAACTGTACACACCGGAAGAAAAGCAAATGGGAAACTGAAGCTCTACCCTTATACAACCCAGTCTAGAACTACAAGTCTAGATCTATGGATCTTCTTTCTAGGATAGTCTCCTTCTTTAAAGACATTCATTGGGCTTCATAGGGGACCACTTCACCTATCTTCTAGTAGGGTCACCTCCTGCTAATCCTAGACCCCAAAGATCTTAACCTATTTCTAAGCTCAAATTTATAATTTGATTTCAAAATTAATCCTAAGCCCTACAAAACAAATGTCAACAAAATATAAATAACATGTAGCAATTATGTTTCACAAACATACTGACTTAGCATTAGTTTCTTCCCAAGCCCATCTGTCTAATGGGCTATGCTTAAAGACATAAGCATACTTATAAGAAAATAACATTTTTTAATTTTTTTTTATGATATTAGTCCTTTCTAGCATAGTCCTCTATAGAAGATAATGTTAGATCTAGAAAGAATGTCCTATCACTCAGTTTAATGGGCAAATAATCCTAGACATCCAGTCTAAAATAGTACACCACAAAGACATGTGAAGCACATCATATCACAACACATCACAAGAAATCATAAAGAATCACAGAATGGCCTAACCTAAGTATGGGGTCTGTGACTTAATGATCTAGTGTGTAAAGCAAACAGGCTTATGTAGCAAGACTTTGTTAAGCCTTTTTAGTTCAAGTTTTAATTTGGAGTTTGCATTTGATTGAATTTTACCCTTCGATTAATTCAAATGATTTAGTTATTTGTTTTCCTTTTAATTTCACTTTTATTTGGTTAAAGTGAAGTTTAAGTTTTCAAGAATGAAGAGCAGAATGAATATCACTTTTGGATGTAATCTATTCTATTCTACATCCTAACTCCTAATGAAATGAAATCTACATCCTAAGATGAAGATCCATCCCAAAGGTCTAACTAAGATCCTTAAGTATCTTAATTAATCCTTTTTATTTTATTTAGTTTGTTTGAATTTGGATTGATTCTTTTCTTTAAAATTTAAATTTTATTTTATTGTTATTTGATTTTAAATTGATTTGATTGAATTATTTCATTTTTTTTATTTGAATTAGTTCATTTCATTTAATTTCTTTCACTTGTTTCATTTGATTTAGTTTGACTTGGAGTTTTAAGTTATTTGATTTTGGTTTATATTAACCTAAGGTATTTAGGTTAAGATTTGAATTCATTCTAAGGTTAATTTGATTATAGATTTAAGGTTCATTAAGTTTGTATTAATCAAATTAACTTAAGGTTTAATTATTCTTAATATGATTTATTAATTTCATTAGTCCCTAAGTTTGAAATTGATTAAGTTCTTTGACTTAGGATGTTTGGAGAATTATTTTAAGTATTTATGACATTAATGAAGATTATTCCAATTATTCATAATTTAATGGATTAATAATTTTTTTTGTTCATTATTTGATTAATGTTGGCCTAGAGATTTGGAAAATGAACAATTCCCAATCCATAGGTCAATTGTATTTGAAATTTTTATGGAAAGTGGGGTTACATGCCAATTTTATGTTTCCAAAGTTTCATCTTGATTAGATTCATAATTAGGGTGTAATTAAGGTTTTAATCATTTCATCAAAACCCAAGTTATGCCTAATTAATGCAAACCATTTAGGGGTTTCAATTTTCATTGATTCCACTCTACAATATGTTTCCAAAGAGGGCTTAGTCATAATTGTTGGACATTTGGTTGATTTATTGTGATTTAATGAAGTTCTAGTTAATTATTTGAGTTATTTAATTCATTTAATTGCTTAATTAAGTAATTTTATGATTTATTAAGTTTGGATGAGATTCATTAGTGTTTTAATGTTCATTAGAGTTCATTAAGTTAATTTAAGATTGTTTAAATCATTTTCATTAATTATTTCATTTTATAGTAATTTATTTAATTAAAATTGAGGTTTAGAATTTGAAATTTTATTTCTCATGAAATACATACAATAATTAATGCAAATGTTTCCTAAGGTGTGTTTTAAAATCGATTTCAATTCCCCAAAGTTTCATTTTAATTGGATTAATGGTTTCAGATTAATTAAGATTTAATTGATTTAAATTAAACTCAAATTAATTGGGGAGTTAATTTTAATGGATTCCTCTCATTAAGATGAATCCATAAAGCCTAAGTTTTCATTTTTTTTGGTTATATATTTATTTTTCTATAAATTTTTGAATTTTTTTGCTATTTTTAATTATTTTTAATTAATTTAAAAGGGTGATTAGCCATTTTCTAATGGCAGGATGATGTGGCGCCGCTATGGCACCACCACCACATGGCACAACACTAGTGGACCACGTGGGTCCTACGTGGCATCAACGTTAAAAATTATGACATGCAGGATGATCCTCGACCATCTGATCGAAGTTTGAATGGTCCCGATCGATCTACGACATCCTTAAAAGGTTTAAATTGGATTGTCCAACTAAATCACAACCATCCATTCCTAATAGAAGGATCAAACGATAACGATTAGATCTCGTGATCCACTGGCTAGAGACGAACACCATCCATCATTTTTGCCCAATTTTCTGATCGTCGGTGGTTTTCATCACAATTTTAGTTTCAAAATGATCAGTGATCAATTTGTAACCCATCCATACAGTTTGATCCACTTGGGGGTCAAATTTATTTCAGAAAGGACCAAAATTAACTGCTTAGGGAGGACGATGAGAGAGGATACCTCAATTCTGGCGATCACCAATGATGGGATCGACTCTGTTAGCTTCATTTCGACTCAATGAAGGTGTGGATGATGTTTGATGGCCTCCTCATTGGATTGATCCTTAGACCAATGTTAACTCAATTTTTTGATGGTCTCGATCATTTTTTTGCTTGTAGGTGGCGAAAGGTCGGAGGAAGGGTTCCCTCTTTCATCTCTTTCATTGGTGGACATTTTTGGAATGAAAGGGGGGAGGGGGAGGGAATAGGATCTACCTCCTCTCTTTCCGTGGTTGTCCAAGAGCCTCATTTATGAGCTTATAGGTGTGAAATCTAGCCATCAGTGGTGACAAGGTCAGCCAAGGGTGGATTCAATCCCCCTTGGCCTTCTGAGAAATATTGTATGAAAATTAGGAAGAGAGGATGGCTTCTTGCTTGTTTTCCTTCCTTGGTTGAGCTTCTTCTCTTCTTCTTCTTCCTTCTTCTTTTTTTCTTATTCTTTTTTCTTATCTTCTTCTCATGGAGAAAGCCAATTTCTCTTTGGCTTGAGGACTTGTGGCCTTCAATTGATGGCAGCCATCTCTTTTAATTAAGAGATGGAATGAGGTAGGAAGAGGGAATTGGAATTTGCAACTTTTTCATGAGTTATTTTATTAAGTTTTCCTTTTCTATTTTTGAATTCCATTACTTTTTATTTTTCTTTATTTTTTTATGGTTTATGGCATCACCATCAAAGTCTTTGGACTGATGTAAGGCTGCCCAATTTAATCTCAAATGAATTTGAGGTCAAGTTTGAACTTATTTTACTTGGATTGGAAAGTTGAATCCAAACCAAGTATTTTGATTCAAAGTTTTTGGTTTTGATTTAATTCTATTTAATTATGGATTCAATCATCTTTAATTGATGATTGATTAAGTTTTGATTTGATTAATTCATTTAAATTTAAACTTAAATGGGTTAAGTTTGATTCCAATTGAGTTTAAATGACCAATTTAACTCAATTGAATTGGGTTTGGACTCCAATCATGCTTGGTCACATGTGTGAGATGATTTGGAGTGATTGATTTTATTTAATTTCAATTAAATTTTAATTTGAACTCATTTGACCCAAAGTGAGCTTAATGGGTTAACTTTGGGTTTCATTTGGGTCAAATGATCAATTTGAACAAATTAGACCCAATGATGGGTTGAATATGTTTAATTATCATCTTCAAATGATTTTGAACAATCAAATTGAGTTGATTTCAATTTGATTTGGGTTTGAACCTAGAGGACCCATTTAGGTTCATTTAGATTAAGTAGTCTAATGAATCCAACTAAGGCCTAAATAAATTTGAATTTCTTTAGATTCATGATCAAACATGTTTATTTGATCATTTGAGACATTTGGAATAATTTAGTTTGGTCAAATTCTTGATGGGTTGACCTTTGATTAGGTGGGCCCACCTAGGTCAAACTTATGTCAAATGAGTTGACTAGACTTGACTTTGGATTTGGTTCCTTTATTTTAATTTTATTTCATTTTGATTTATTTGGATTTTATTAGAATTAATCCAAATTTGAAATTTTGGTTGATTACATGTAAGCCCATTAGGTTAGATCCAACCTAAGGAGGATTCCTAGGTCACTAGATATAGTGTCCTTGACCTAAGCATTAAATTAGAAGATTTCTATTTGAGATTAGGACATCCAATTGATTTCAAGAGAGATGTTAGCCTCATCCAAAAATGAGGTCACAACTATGTCTATCATCAGCTCCAGTATAGGTAATGGGAACTTGTCTTTGGGACATGCCTTATTAAGATCCCTAAAGTTAATGCATATGCAAATTTGGTCATTTTTTCTTGACTAAAATGATGCTGGCCAACTAGGTGGGTATTTTTCTTCCTGGATGAAACTAGCATCAATTAGCTTCTTAACTTCTGAATTGACTTATTGCTCAATGTTTAATCACATGCATTTAGAAGCGTGCTTGATAAGGATTGCATCAGCCTAGATTGCTAGTTTAGGAACTATTACTTCGGGAGCTAATCTAGGCATTTCATCATAGTTCCATACAATGAAATCCTTAAACTCTAAGAGTAGCATAATTAAGTCATTAGTTTCAGATTCATTAATAAAGAACTAATGTATGATCATCTTCAGGGCCAAAGTTAAACTCTTTTAGCTAGTAGATGTTTGACTTAATCTCTTCTTATATTTCTAAGGGTGCGGTGCATCCCTAACTTGAGGTCATCATGATCATTTGAAGTTTCTAGATACACCTCCTCACATGATTTGGTGGTGTTGAGAAAGAACCTATCAGACTCCAGGTAGTTGGTGATGACTTAGCACTGTGGTGTTTTTATTTAGATGTATTCATAGGGACACCACAGAGATTTTACAGGTACTTATTGAAATGTTTGAGTACAAAATAAAGGGATGATGTACTATCTTGAAAGGTAGAAACATCACTCTACAATGGACTTAATCATCTAATAAAGACTCTTATGGTAGGTATGCGTATATACCAGAGATCTTTCCACCACTTTACATGGATAAGTAAAGTAGACTTTATTTTAAGCTGGGTTCTTTAATTCCTTATGAAAGTAAACTTTCATAGTTAATTACATCTTAAGAAAGAAAGATTTTTTAAGAACACTCTTGATTAAAATAGCCAACTAATGTCTCCAATGATTTCAAAGTTTGGTGGTCAAAGGATTATTAGCTATTAGGAATCAAGTGAGAGAGTCTAATGTAGAAAGAGTTCTTAATAGATTTCAAAAGAGAATAATTAGGAAGCACAATAATACTAGGAAGCCTATCAAGTGCTTCAATCTACCATATAATGAGGTTTTATATGTTATAGGAAATAAAATTAAATTTATTTTTGAGTTAAAATTTTCATTAAAATGTTAGACTTAGATTCCAACAATAAAAGATTATAAAAATGCTTAAGAGGTGAGGACTTACACTCATAGTAAAAGAGAAACAAGCATCCTTTGAACCTATATTTAAAGTGCTCTAGCATAAGCTAAGAGTTCAACCTAATTCTACTAGGAGAAGTGGGTTATATCGATTCACTTCCACTAGAGAGAGTGGACTAATCCTAACTCTTCTAAACTTACAACCGCCTAGAGTGGCTTGCAGCTAACACCTCCTACAATTCTAAACTATGTGGCTGGTCATATGTAAATGTAAGATAGTTAAGATATTGTTTATTAAAAAATAATCTGGAGTTCTAAACTCACTCTTAGGAGACTAGATCATGATGGTGTGCAAAAAATGACTTAGATTAATGAAATAAAATTTACATATTTTTATTCCATTTTGACTCATCATTTTGGATTCAAGCTTGGGAGAATAGATGCCTAAATGCATAATGAAGATTAATTATAAGCTAAATCAAAGAGAAGGGGTGTTCTCCACTACAAGGGATTTCTCTCATAAGTTAAGAATGTCTCTTATCATGTAATAATGGAGACTCTCTATTTGCAAGAGTGAAATAATATGCATGCATAGTGTTATAGCATACAACCATACAACTAAGGGGTTACTAAATCTTTTATTTTTTTCATTAGAATCTTAACCTTTCAAATGAGGTTATGAATTTTCTTAAATTAATTAAAGTTATTAAGTTGTGGTAAAAATTTTAATTTTTTCTAAAGAGTCTAACACATCTAGGTTATATAGCAAACAATCACACTTTAAGAAACCTATAAAAGCATGCTATTTCTATAGCACAATCAAACATGAAATGCATAAAATAATAAGAGATTGGTGATGGGTACCATCGTACACCCCAAAAAAGAAAAGAAATTGGGTAGTCGAGCTTTACCCTTATACAACCTGAATTACAATTAAATTAAAAATGAAGAAAGCTATGTGGGTCTTTAATTCTTCATCTTCACTTCCACTCCATTGATAGGAACACTCCAGGCTTCATAGGGACTCCTAGGTCTATGCCTTTTACCCTCTGCTCATCCTAAACCCCATATCTCTAATCCTAAGCATATTATAAATATTATATTTATTTTATAAAAATTAAATCTAACTACACATACAAAATAGAAGTTCGCTTAACAACACATAGACACTAAAAGTTATATTTCATACATTTGGACTTACCACCTTACCTTGGGTTACCAAGTCCACTTGTCCTAATGGATTATGCTAAGGGACTTAAGGGGCACATGCAAGCAAGAAGCATTCATAGTTTTATTATTATCACAACAATCCCTTAAGAATAATCCCCTACAAAAAATATCATTTGTCTAATGTCATCCTATCACCAGATTGTGCATAATCAATCCTAACATCCAATCTAAAATATTACATCATAAAATAAAACATCAATATATACCAAAATACCAACCTAACCTAAGACTAGGATTAGTGACTTAGTATTCCAATGTGGGTGCTAAGCTTAGTGTGGTATGTCTTGATTAAGTCTTGGAGTTATGAATTCTCCAATGTTGGGTGTTTAGATTTTTTATTAAAGGTGGTTGCACTTTATGTTGTTAATAATTTGAAGTGATTATCAAACTTAAGCCTTATGTATATTTTTTGTTTCATATTTATGATATAAAATTATAAAAAGAAGAAGAGAAAACTCTTCTTAATCGTTACCTTTAGATTAATTTTAAGAGGTGAACTTTATAACTTTTAGTTCTCTTAATGATGAATTAATAAATTTAATTAAAACCTATATTTGGATTTGGTTTAAGAAGTTTTATTTAAATATGAAAGGCACTTTAGGACTAATAAAGCCAAACTATAATTAGATCAATAATATCTTCTTAACTTTGTTTCATCACCCATTAATACTTATTATTATTCTTTATTTATTTCTAATCTTGCTTTAATTTAATAAATATATAAGTCACATTTTAGTTGATTTATACACATATCATTTTACTATATGATGCATAGATTTTTATAAAGAGAACTTAACCAAATTATGCCTTATACACTTATATACATGCATATGCATATCAAATCTTTATAAGTATGTGCCATTGTTGAACTTCAGAAGTGAGATAATTAGACACCCCCTTGGGACTACTTAAAGTCTCACACTCTCAAGATCTCCAAACTATATACTTGTTGATTCATATACACATATATAGATATAGGTATAAGGATGAAATTAAGAAAAGTTTTAAACTATTTTGATTATAAAGATAACAATTTGACCTTAATATATCACCTACTATAAATCTCATATACATAGGAATTAGATTTTTGTTTCATCATATTTAGTTTAATAAACATCTAATTTATAAGTATATCATAATTATTTAAGAAAATAATTTAAGATTTATTATTGATATTATCCACACTATTTAGTCCACAATTATGCAATTAAATGCCACATTTTAATTTTTTTTTTTTGAAACATGAATGTATAAGACAAATGAAATGCAAATTTATGAATGATTGAAGTAAAACAATTAAATTATCAAATGTTTTATTTGGCTTCACTAAGACCTAAGGATATTCATACTAAATAAACACTTCTTAAGTTAAATCAAATTCATTAAGATTTAATGTTAAGGCTTGAATTATTTAACCCTAAAGAGGAGAAGATGGATTTAAAATTCAACCCATACCCACCTCTATTCATTAAGTGGTTTAAGATCATCTTAGGTAATTTTTATGACTTGATTAAGGTTAACCAAGCTCTTAATTGACTTAAACCCAAAGAGACCTTTAAATTTAATTAATCTATGGACATTAGCCTAAAGATTATGAAAAATTTATTTAAAGAGCATGAACATGAAATAAACATGTCCTAAAAGTTTTAATGCAACTTGGTAATTAAAGATTAATTAAATAAATAAGAAAAACCCTCAGCCATTAATTACTCTCAAAATACCCCAAACGAACTAGGGATTTTGATTTCAGTAGGAAACTCTTTTCTTATTAAGCATAAAGAGGGTTTAATCAAAATTTTAAATGATATATATTAACTATTATGAATTTTCTAAATTTTGAGTTAATTATTAATTTAATTAATGAATTAATGGCTTATTAAGGTGATTTTAGGAATTAATTAGAACAAGAGGCCCTAATTAGTTTTTTGACCACCCTTACTATTCTAATGATTAGTCAACCTTCTCTGATTGATTTCATAATTTTCTTAATCTTAAATCATTATTAAATGCTCAAAATGATTAATTAGAGCTTGAAAATTAAGATCCCTCAAATCACTTAGCATAGTAGCTTAAGAAAATTATGGGAGGTAGAGGTCATTCCAAGAAACAATCACACCAAATTCTATGCCAATTAGCCAAGTAATTAAGACTTAATTAAGGTAATTAAGTAAAACTTCAAACCATAATTAGTCACTATTCAATGGACAAAAATTAGGGATTTCATTTTTCTTTAATTCTCCTCCATCTAAGCTTTCTAAAATAGGTTTTTTTTAAGATTTTTCTATAATTAGTTATGAATTTTCAAAGATTTGGCTAATTTAATTATAATTTAATCCTCAATTAATCCAATTACACAGTTAGTGCCACACGACGGTTGATGTGGTTGCACTTTTCATGTGGTGCCATGGGATTAGTTATTTAAACCATCTGATGCACTAACTCAATGGCGGTGGACATGCTTTCATCTCTTCCGTACAATCAAAGATTGAACAATGAAGATTAATTATGTGATTTAAATGGATTAAATCAAATAAATCTAGCATTATTAATCACAACCGTCTATTCTAATCATACAGAGCAGATGGCCGATAATCTGCAGTCTACCTGTAGTGAGAAATGGACACCATTCACCTTTCTCCACTCAATCCTATCTCATTGGTGATTGCTCAATGTTGGAATCAAATGAAAAATGATTAGTGAGGAGTTCTAAAAGGGATTCTACAATTTGATTGACATGAAATACACATCCACTTCACGCAGGACAAAGAATCCTATGATTTTCTATGATTGGATGGAAATTACCTTGTCGAAGCTAAAGACTAGTTGTCTACTAACTAAGGTAGCTTTTCCTTAAAGAGGCAAAGCCCTGCTAAGAAGATCACGAACTGCCTCCTCACCGGTTGTCCTCTAGACTAAGCACCATCGTGAAGCTCACCGGAGTTGATCTTAGAGTGCCTTTTGGTGCTTGAATTAAGTGTTTCTGATTCATTTTGACTCACCAAAATGAGAGGAAGGTGTGGAGTTTTAGTGTGGTTGGATGGAGAGGGTACTTGGACTAAGGGAGAAGCGGTCTCGCCAGAGGTTGATGGCACGAAAAGCACTGAGAGTGCTTGGGAAAATTTATGATGCTCTAGAGAATGTGTGTGTTAAGTTTAAATCAAAAAGGAGGGGTATACTTTACTCCCCATGTGAACCAAGCCATGGGATTAGTTTAGCCTTTAGCAGCTGTCCGGCCGGCATAGGTGGCCAAAGATGCAGGGGATGGTGATGTGGAGGTGCTTAAGTGGCTTAAGGAGCTTGGAGGATGGGGTGTACACTCTTTTGAGGTGGTTAATGGTTGACCAAGGAGAGGAGGTCCTCCCCTTAGTTAAGGACTGAACTCAATAAGCTTAGGTTAAGTTGGATTAGTGGGCCTATGTCCAAAGAGAGCCAAAAGTGGCTACTAAGGGATAAGAAGCTAGGTAGGCATTTCAAATGAGGATGTTTGTCCTATTTAAAACCCTTGGTTCACTTGGTTTAAACCAAATTTGGTTCACCATACATTGGGTTCAGTTAGGTAGGTCAATGGGGATTAAGAATGAGTCATGCTAAGTTTGGTTATGTTTGGACTTGGTTTGGTTGGGTTTGGTTCAATTTGACCTATCTAGGTCAATTTGGGTTCAATTATGTTAGGTTTACCAATTGACCAAATTAGGTCAAGAGGGCTATTGAATTAAATTTAAATGATCATTTGGAATGTATTGGTACAAATGGTTTGATTCAATTTGTAGTGGATTTGAATTTAGCTCATATGGGTCCATTTGGGTCAAATAGGTTAAGTTGACCAATTTGGTCAAATTTGTTGAATTGGGATTGATAAGTGGTTGAGTTATGTTTGATTGATCATTTGAGAATGATTGTAGGCTTTGATTTGGTTTGATTTGAATTTGGATAGGTTTTAGCTTGATTTGATCCTTTAGTTAAATTAGGCTAAATAGGTCAATTGGGTTAGTTTGACCAAATTGGATTCAATTGAGGGTGTTTAATAATCAATTAATGGTTAATTAGAGGCATTAAATGCAATCAAATTAGATTGGAATGAGATTTGGCCCAATTTGGCCTTTTCAAATGGGGTCAACTTAGGTTAAGTGGCCAAATTGCCTTGCTTAGGCTCAATTGGTTGCAATTGGATGATCAATGATGATCAACAATCATTTTGGAAGAGTTTGGATGGATTATTTTGGTCAAATTGAGGTTGATTTAAGTTTTGATTCAAATTGGTCTTTTTGGCCAAATTGAGTCAAATGAACCAATTGGCTTGATTTGGTTCAATTGAGGTCAGTTAGATATTGAGAGATATTCAATGATGTATTTGGGATTCATTGATGTCTTTGATTGAAATCAAATTGAGTTAGATTCAATTTTGACTCATTTGAACCATTTAGATCAAATGGGCCAAGTTGGGTTAATTTGACCAATCAATGGAATTAAATGAGTTGTGATGGATTGAATTATTTTATTTGGTGTTCAAAATGATCATGAGGTTTGGATTGATTCTATTTGGCTTAAATCAAATTGAATTGGATTTTGGCCTCATGGGATTCAAATGGGTCAACTTGGGTTAAGGGAAAACTTGACTTAATATAGTTCAATGGATTTCCAATTAGGTTTTAATTAAGTTCAATTGAGATTCAAATGAGTTTGTTTGAGTTGGATTTTTATCTGATTGAGTTAATTTTTGGTTTAGCTCTCTTAAGCCCAAAATGGGCTAGGTTAGTTAACTTAACAACTTGGCCAAATTGATTGTAATAAATTGGACTTGGTTTGTGATTAATTGATCTGAGTTAAGATTTAATTTATGGTCAATTGGTTTAAACTTGAATGGTTAGTTCACTATGTGGTTTAACTAAGTTTAAGGTAGGTGGGCCCTACCCAACCTAGGTTATAATCTAACCCAAGGTTGAGTCCTATGAGTCTCTAGGCCTAAGCTTAGTGGTTTCCTCACCACTAGAAATATCTTAAGTCTAAGAATACCTTAGTGCTTGGATAGATCTTAGGTTTAAAGAAGAGATAGTTAACCTCACTCCAAAATTGAGGTCAACAAAAGGACCGCTAATAGGTGTGGTGTAATTGATAAGACACATACCCATGTATTGACTAAGCCAACCAAATGCATCTAAAAGGTAGTAAATAAAAGGAATGTTCATACCTAATAGGAGGGGTGAAAGGAGTCCAGTGGAAGCTAGCAAACCAGTTGATTAGGGTATTCATTGGGCAAGATACCCTAAGAAGAGCACACAACATGCTCAGGGTGAATCATAAGTTCAGAGAGATATGATGTCTAAATTTTGCCAATTCCCAAATGAGGGGAAAAGCCCTCATGGAAGAGGATTACTATTTGATTTGATTGATTTATTTTATTTCACACCAGGAGCATGGAGAAAGGTTTAAGAAGACTTGATTTGATTTATTGAGATTTGGCTTTGCTAATGACATGAAGAGGGAATCTTCTAGGGATAAAGTGAATTTGATTTAATTATTGGTTGATTCAGGCCAAGGGTATGAGCGAGAATTTATTAGGAATTAAAGAAATTTTACTAAATTTAATCTTGATTTTGTTAATTTAATTGATTAATATTGTTTGATTTTGATAATTGATGTTGGTTTTGACTTTAGTTTAATTGGTTGATTGGATGTGGACCCTATCAGTTTACGATGGGCCACACTAAGGAGGGGCTATGGGAGCTTGGACCTGTCTTAGATTTACTGGCCCAAAGGGGTAGTTCACTTATTCATAGAACGACACTACCAAACTTAAAGAGGTAACTACTAGAAGAGGGACTACAATGTCTTGGTCCAAACTTAAAGTATTCACTTGAGAAATGGGCCAAGAGGGCATGATCCTGACTCTACAAATATGAAAATGGACCTAGTTGGCTTGTGATGAATCACACTAAAGAAGGGCTACAAGAGCCTAGACTTATCTTAGATTTATTGACTCAAAGGAATAGTCTACCATCCATATAGTAAAGACTTTCCAACATAAAGGTTGCCCATCAGTTTGCGATGGTCAAACATGGAAGAAAGCTCGATGACTTGCATCTTCTTAGGAAAAATCAACCACCAAGGTGGCCTACTGATCATGCAGTAAGTCAAACATGAACTAGGGTGACTACTAAGTGAGCGATGCTCGAGGTCTTATCTCAACTTGTAATAGTGAAGAGCAATCTTATAGGAGTTTTACTGACACTGCCCAAGAAAATAGGATGCTTATTTGAGAAGGTGCCATTATAGGTCTTATCCTAGTCCAAAAGAGTTATTTTATTTTATTTGTTTTTTTGTGCTATTGGTTTGTGATGGGCTACATTAAGGAGGAGCTATAATTGTTTTGACCTGCCTTAGATTTACTAGCCCAAAGGAATAGTCCATGCAACTCTATCCAATCAAAGGGGTGGCTACTAGGAAAGGGGAATTGTCCAATCTGGTAGTAACCTAGGCTATATTTAGATTATGTCATGGAGAAATTATCCAAATAGAATGCCCATAAGGAAAGGTGCCTCTAGGGGTCTTATCATATATCCTTAAAACATATAAAGCCTAAAGGTATATGGTGGTCACTTCAAGAATAAAGCATGGGGACTCACATGTGCCTAAATGGTGTCATCCACCAGGTGGGTTTCTATCAGCAAAGCAAACACCAGCCAAATTAAGGTACCCATCAGTTTATGATGATCAATCTAGGAAGAAAGCATTAGAGACTCATATCTTCTAAGTGAAACTGATCATTAGGATAGTCTATCATCAGCTAGATAGCTACTATCTGACCTAGTGACTACTAAGTGGGAGGTCATAAAAGAGGACTAATCCCAAAGCTTGAAGTAGTAGAGAGGAAGAGGAGTCATTATGGATATTACCCTAATCCTCGAATATATAATCAGACCCAATCAATACATGACAGTTAGCTCGAGAAGAAAGTTTGGGGACTCACATCTTCTTGAGCCTAATTGACCATCGAGGTAGTCTATTAGTCATACAATAAAATGTACCAAACTAACAAGGCACCCATTAGTTCACAGCGTCAAGCTAGGAAAAAAGTGCAAGGACTCACATCCTCCTAAGCAAAGGTAACCATCGGGGTGACCCACTAGCTAAGTAGTGAATCGAACCAGACCTAGGGAAACTATTAAGTGAGAGCTGATGGGGGTCTTATCTCAACTTGAAGTAGCCCAAAATAATTATATTTGTGTTTGATTTAATAGTGTTCATGTGTGATTTTTTGTCTCTGTTGTGCTCACAAAAATAGGATGCCATTCGGGTTCTCTCACACCTATCCTAGCCGCACTTGGGTACAAATAGAAGAAGGAAAATTTTAAAATTAAAAGATGTAATTTGCTTAATTAAAATAGAGTAATATTTTTATTGATGAAAATTTGATTGAGGAAACATAATCATGCATAATATTTCTTTAGGTAATGCCCATTAATTGATAGCATAGAGCATTCACCTTTATAGTTGATCAGCTAGTATGATTCACCTTGGTAGGCCTTCTCTATAACAAAGGGGCTTTCTCATGTTGGTTCAAACTTGCCTCTCATCCTACGATGGGCAATAATTGGCCTCCTAAAAACTTAAACAAGCTTTCCAACTCAAAATGCTCTTAGGTGGACCAACTTGTTATGAGCTTGAACCATCTTTGCTTTGTATAACTCGAGATTTTGACATGCCTAGAGGCTTTTCTCTTCAAGGTCTTTGAGTTCCTCCAATAAGAACTTAGCATTTTATTCAGTTGTGATTTAGCTATTTATAGCTATCCTTAATGATAGGAGTTAGACTTTTAAGTGGAAAATGGCTTCAGCACATACACTAAAAAGAACATGGTGGGATACATTGGAGTCCTATATGTAGTATGATAAGCCCATAGGGCTTCAACTAACTGCTCATGCCACTACAATTTGTTGTTGTCGAGTGTCTTCCTTAGGATCTAGATGAAAATTTTGTTGAAGGCCTCTGCTAACCCATTTGTCCGAGGGTAGTAGATGGTGAAGTATTTCCAAATTATTTTGTGATGTCTGCTGAAGTTGTTGGCCTTTGTACTTTTAAATATGGTACCATTATTGAATATGATTTTATGGGGTACCATAAATCTATAGATGATATGGTTCCTAAAGAACTCAAAGACATGTTTGGCATTGACTTCTTTTAATAGGATTGCCTTTGCTCACTTGGAGAAATATTCTATGACCGCTAGAATGAACTGATGATCTTTGGATGAAGGAGGGTCAATCAGACCCACTATATCAGTGCCCCAACACTCGAAAGGCAGGATGCTATCATTAGGTGCAGAATGTTGGTCAACTAATGTAGGACTACTCCCTGTGCTTGACTTTGATGGCAGTGACATGCCACATTCATGCAATCTATAATCATCGTCGGCCAATATTACCCAAGTCTTTTGATCTTGGCTTTCATTTTTGAGCCAGATTAATGAGCTCCACACAGTCTTGAATGTATCTTAGTCATAATTTTTTGGGCTTCATATTTTCCTAATGATCAAAGGATCATCAATATAAAGTGCCATACATTAGGGCATAGGAGAGCACCTTTGCTTGAGTTGATGGGCTTGTGATTTCTCTTGAGGTAGTTTTCCTTTTTTTAGGTAATTAATGAAGGGTTTCCTATAGTTTAATTCTTCATCAACAACACCTCGCAATTGTGTACTTCTATTGATATGGACTCATCATCTGAACATGCTATCTCTTTAGCGAGCTTAGCTAGAGCATCAATGATGGCATTCTCTCCCTAAGGAATCTTATAGATAGTAACCTCTAGGATCTAGGCCACTCCATGGTGTACTTGTAATAATAATGGAGTTTAGGCTTGAGGACTTTGTACGACCCAACGATCTGGTTGAACACTAATTGTGAATCCCTAAAGATATTAATATCTTGAATGGCCAAAGAGATGGAGAACTCCAAACCGACAACCAGGGCCTCATACTCAACTTTATTATTTATGTAAGGCTCTGATAGATGATATGAGAATCACAACATACCATGGTCTAGGGTTAAGAAAACTATCCTTATCCCTACTTTTCTTGAGAGAATAGGCAGTAGTTCTTCTCCCCATTGATAGAAGCAGCACCATCAAAGTACATTTCTCATTGATGGTTATTTGTGTCCCCTAAATTCATAATTTGTTCATTGGGAAGATCATCATTAAGAGGGGACTCAGGGAGAGGATGAGATGCTGGAAAGTCTGCAAACATCTGCCCCATTATTGCATGAAGGGGAAAGAAAGTGATATGAAACTTGTTAACCTCATTTTTAGATGAGGTTAGAATCATTTCTAAATTTAGTAATTAAGACACCTAATCCATGATTAGAAGCTTTCTAATTAAGAACTTATGACATTACACCTAAGTAACTAGTGCATCCTTCTGGTGTTTGGTCAAACCTAATGGGTTTAGGTAGACTCAACCTAAATCTCAAACATAAACAAAGAAGTAAACCAAATAAATTCCATCTGAAATGAAATCCATATGAACTTAAATTAAGGTAATTTAGAGATTAACCGAATTATCCTAATTAAGCTCAAAATTAATTGAATCCAAATTAAATCAAAATAAATCCAAATTAAAATCAAATGAAACCATGAAATCATAACATGAACATAAATGGAGTCAAATCCAAATGAAGGTCAAATTTGATCAACCCTTTTAACATATGTTAGATTCATGTGAGTCCCACCAAGTTAAATGTCAACCCACCAAAATTTGACCAAATAAAATCATTCTAAATGAGTAAAATGATAAAAAAACATATTTAAACATGAATTAAATAAATATAAATTCATTAAGGCCTTAATTAGACTAATTAGATCATTTGACCTAAATGGGCTTAAATGATCTTTATTGAGTTTAAATCCAAATGAAATTGAAATCAATTTAAATTGACTATTCAAAATCATTTGGAAATAATTATTAAACACAGTCCAATCATTGGGTCTAATTTGACCAATTTGGTTATTTGACCCAAATGAATCCAACTTAACCCATTAAGCCTTATTTGGGTCAAATGGGTCAAAATTGAAGTCAATTCCAAATAAAATGAAATTAATCACTCCAAATCATCTCACACATGTGATTAAACATGATTGGAGGCCAAATATAACTTAATTGAGTTAAATTGGCCATCTGACTTAATTGATCAACTTAACCCATTTAAGCCTAAATGGGTCAAGTTGAAATCAAATCAAAATAAATTTATAATCTAAAGGTATCAATAAATCTAAAACATCATAAATGATCAATTGAATATAATTAAGTTTAAACTAAAATCCTAAATGTCCTAATAGGTTAAAAAATCCAATTTGACCCATTCAAGTCAAATGGGTCAAACTAGCCTAAATGACATCAAATCTTCATGTGGTATGGATCAATTAATTCATAAATCATTTATTAGATAATGAACAATGATTGGTACTTACATCTAAAATCAATTAATCAAAAGAAATGCATTTGATTCACTTTGAATTGATTTAAACCAAATGCATTAAAGGTGAGAATGCAAACTTAAAGCTTTTACTAATCACATCTCAAGTCATCTAAATTCATCCTAAGGTGAGCTAAGGATGATTGCCAGACAAGGGTAGATGTAATAAGGAGGCTAAAATCCATGCAAAAGAGGAAAACATCACATGCAAAATGAGGTGGAGCATGCAAACAAAACCCTCCCCAATCCAATATGCCTCTTTGATTCCTTCTCCTCACTTCAACTTCATGGCCTTGGATTGACCTCAATTAACTGACCACCCATTCGAGCTAACCTCCAAGAGTGGAAATCACCATGGATGGCCAAGGTGAGCTCTCCATGGAATAAAGCTTTTGGCTAATAATGGTAAAGGAGGAGAGAATGATTATTGAGTATATATAAGCTTCTTATCACCTTCCCTAAGGAAAATGAAAACAAGTGCACCTTTCCCCTGATCCTCACACCATCAAGTCAAAGAATGATCCAAGCCACCAGAAAATGGAGGTCAATTCATGGGGAGGCAATCAAATTCTTTCTTCCAGAGGTTTGCAAGCTCCCACAAAGCATTTTGAATCATCGCCACCACCAGAGATCACCACAAATAAGGTAAGTAGTCAAACCGACCCCTTTTTATTCTACGTTGGTCCTTTTCGAAACAAACTTGATCTTAAGCAAGCTCAAGCCGTATAGATGCATTTCATTTATGTCTTTGATGGATTTACCTTTAAAATGAGTGATTTCATTGGCAAGATCATTGAAAATAATCTTGAATCGATGAATGGCATTAAGCTTTCACCATAATTAAAGGAGATATAATCTTTGTTGTCTGTTCCTTTTGTTAGGAATGGATGGTTTTGATCTAGCACTAAAATGATTTAATCCCTACATAAAATTATAGGACAATCTATCGATCGATCGATTAAACTTACTACATGCATCGCCAAAATAATGTGGGATCCTCATGGATCTCACATGTTCGAATTGGGTGTCGCCACATGGCAAAACAATTTAAAATGGGAAATTCTTGATTTTTTGACTTAAATAAATATAAAATAATACCAAAAAAATTCTAAAAGTTATAAAAAAATAAAATACTTACAAAAAATCTAAATAAAGGTTCTATGATTCCTCTGAGTGAGAGGAATCCATTAAACCCAAAATCCAAAATTATTTTTTTGGTAATTTTGGGTTGATTTTACTTTTAAAAATAATAAAACTCAAATTAATCTCAAATCACTACTATAATTGATTTGAAATTTTTTGGAAATTAAATTAGTGTTAAGACACATATTAGGTAAGTTTTTTTATAATTTATTGCAAAGCAAATAAAAAGATATGGAATTTCCAATCTTAAACCCTAATTTTAACGAAATTAATTAATTTTAAATTATAAAAATCATGAATTTTTTTGAAAATAATTCAAATCATCACCACAAACTATAATGAACCTAAACACTTCACTAAAACTCTTTGAAATTCAATAAACCATAAAATAACCTAATTAAGTAATTAGTTGAATTAATCAATCCAATTAATCAATCAGAACTTAGGAAAATCTTAATAAATCAATAAAAACTTCACAAATTCTAAATAAATCTTCAATGGATGCATCTTCCAGAGAGGAATTTAAGAAAAATAAAACCCTAATTAATTCCTCTTAATTTAGGCTTAATTTAGGTTTTATTGGAATAATTAAAACATTAATTAACCCTTAATCACACATTTGATTAGGATAGAACTTTAAGGAACTTAAATTTGCAAAGAACCTCACTATCATAAAAATTTCAAGGACAATTGACCTTTGGATGTGAAGTTTCTGAATTTTCAATCCTTAGGTCAATATAATTAAAATAATAAATCAAAAATATCATGAAAATTATAAAAATTTATAAAATTAGTTTAACACATTATTATTAACATCAGAACACTTAAAGAAAATTTTCTTAACCCTCTGAAGTTAAGGGATTTGATTAACCATAAATTTAAGGTTTAATGAAACATTAAAAAATATAAATCTAATTTAATCCAAAGTCAATAATTTATCAAATTTATAATGAGCCAATTAATTAATTAGAATTTAAAATTAATTAATCTCTTCATATTTAAATATGGAATTTATTAAATCCTTTGAATTCATTTAAATTAATAAACAACATAATTCTACATGTAAATGAAAATGAAATGACTAATTGAATTAATCAAATTTATCAAATAATCTTAAACCCTAATAACTTGAAATGGCTTAGCTTTAAGTTGGGAACCCAAAAGTATTTCATTCAATAGGTTTCCTAGATTATTATTAGTAAAAAAATTCAATAAAAATAAATTAAATCAAGTTATGAAACTTTAACAAATAATGTTATATTAAGCTTAATTTGAAAAAGAAATCATAAAATAATGAACTTCTTAATTAACAAAATCAAGACTTTAAAGATTGATTGAAACTAAATAAATCAACTTATCTAACTTCACATATAAATATGAATGAATTAAATCATCACTTGAAGTTAGTTACATTAACTCACTCAAATTCACCAACATAACAAAATAAATCAAAATAAATAAATTTAAATACATGAATCATAAATTTTTTAAAATATTAATTTAAAATATTAACCTAAATAAGCTAATTCATTAAAGCTAATAAGTATTAATAAACATACACATAAATAATGATGAAATAAATAAATAAGATTAATCTAAAATCAAATGAACCAAATAATTCAAATATATAAAATTAAATAAAAAATAAATCAAAATAAAAGAACTATAATAAGAATGAAATCTCTAAGTTACATGAATTTTAAACTTTAAAACTTTAAATGAGTCAAAATATTTAAAAGTGAATCAAACTAAATTAACATTAAATTTAATAATGATATATGGTAAACCTTTAATTAAAGATGAAAGAAATACTTCAAACCTTAACTAATGGTTTTAATCTTGATATCATTAACATAGGGAGGTGAAACATAAATCAAATTCAACTTAAAATGAACTACTAAAATGAATACAAAAGAGGTAAGGTAAGATATTTAAGATCTTAGTTACACTTCTTAGAATGAAGATCTCTTTTTACAAAGACTTGGGATGTTGAATAGAATGGGTTCCACCTAAAATGGAATTTATTTTATTCTTCATTCTTGAAAACTTAAATTCCCTTTAACATAAAAGAAAATTAAAAATGGAAATGAAATCATGAATCTATTAAATTACTTAAATTGAAACCACCCATGGTAAACTAAACCAATTTTAAGAATAAAAGAAATTAAAAGAAAAAAATAATTTTTTTGATAATTAGCAAACATATGGTATATAGTTTGGACAGTCGAGATCACATGGCTACTAGTTTAAAGGAGGTATTGATATCTTGAACCTCTAGTTTAACAATGACGTATCTATAAAGTGAAATTATGAAAAGTAAAAAAAATCTCAAAATCAAATTAAATTAAATTTTGGAATCCCAAATTGAAACTTAAACTTAAAATGCCTAGTAAAGTCATACCACACAAGCCCCTTTTTCTTCACACACTAGATCATTAAGTCACTGACCCTAGACTTAGGTTAGGTCGATGTTCTATGATATTCTGTGATGTGATGTGAAATATTTTTTTCTATTTTTATGGATCACTATTTTAGACTGAATGGCTATGATTGTTTGCCTACTAATCAAGATGGCAGGACATTATTTTTAGGCTATAATTTTTTTTTGTAGGGGTTATGCTAAAAATAACTATTATAATAAAAATAAATAAATGTTGTTTTCTTGTAGGTATGTTTAGGTCCTTAAGCTTAGCCCTACAGGTGAGCTTGACAAGCAACTAATGCAAAGCCAGTATGTTTGCAAATATAACTTTTGAATGCTATTTGTATTTCCTAACATCTATTTTGTAGGGTTTAGAAATTTTATTTTTTGGAATTTTTTGTAATTTGAGCTTAGAATTAAGTTAGAATCAATGGGGTCTAGGAATAGTAGGAGTTGACCCTACTAGCTAGTGGTCCCCTATGAAGCTCATGGAGGTCCCTGGAGAAGGAGATGATCTTGGTGAAAGACCCATAGATCTAGACTTTTAGTTTTAGGCTGGGTTGTATAACAATAGAGTTTGGCTGTCTATTTTCCTTTCTTCCAGGGTGTACGGCAGTACCCAGCAGCACTAGCCTCTTCTTTAAAATAAAATTTGGTGTGATTTATTTTGGGTGCGTAATAGAATCAACCTGCTTTTGTAGGTTTCATTTGGTGCTATGTTTATGATGAAATGCCTGGACATTAGATTCCTAAGAAAAACTAAATTTTCTACCCAACTTAAATCAAAATAACTTAAATAAAAATAAGGAAATTCATAACTTCATACATAAATTAAAGCCTTAGGAAGAACTTAAAATCAACTAACTTTTGTGAACCATGCTAGCATATTATTATAACTCCTTGAATTGGGTGCTTCACCCATTCCATATAAGGGGCATTTAACCTTTGAGAATGATCACCTTCTTGGGGAAGTGTGCCTTAATATTTTAATTTGGCCCATGACCACTTCTAACTACATCTCATTGTAGGCATACATTACATCCTCAAAAGCCTTAAATTAATTATGAGTCAAAATATTTAAAAATAAAATATATTACATTAGTTAGGTGCATATCATACCTAAGATGATCTTAGGGATTAGAGAGTAAGTTTAGATTCTTAGATTCTTTCTGAAATCTAACAAGCCCAACCATCTTGCATAACATAAAGACTAGCATCATGGGTTTAAAAATTTACTTAAGTGATGTTAGCTAGTAGCCCTTCAAGGTGGAATATAAGTCTAGAAGAGTTAGGGATAGGTTCTTTTACTCAAGTGAGAGAAAGAGCCAATAAGTCTCAAAAGACAAATTGGGTTGAGCCTCTTATGTGTGTCAGAAGAAATTATAGACTTGGGCTTTGAAGCATCATTCTAGGAATAAGTCTTCAACCCAAGGCAATTTTATAGTATTGTGTTGTTATAATCTAAGTCATAGATTTCTAATAAAATGTCAATTCAAATCTCAATAAATTCAATCTCAAAATATAAAGCCCAATAGTAGGATAGTTGAAATGTCTACCAGGCATCCCAATATCTATAGGAATTTCTTATTTTATCCCAATTGGCCTCAAAAAGAACTCTTCGCCCTTTGAAGTGTTCCCTTTTGAAATTCTAATTTAATCATTCTTTGGAACCAACTTTGGAATCCATATAAATAAGAGCCTATTTCTTTAATCTAGAATATTTTTAGAAAGAGATCCTCATTCTTAAAATGTAATTAACTATAAGGGCTTGCCCTTATAGGAAACTATGATCTCAGTATAAAATAAATCTTATCCTACTTTTTCATGTAGTTCAAGGGAAGAATCTCTGGAATATTAAAAGTTCCATTAGCTTTAGGAGTCCTTATTCAAGTGACTAAATCCATTATAGGATAATATGTTTATCATCTAAGATAATTTGTTTATTACTTAATAATTTGATCACCTAAATAAGTAATTCCTAAAATCTATGTGGTGTCACAAATTATTTCCACAAAACTAAGATAACATCATGGACCATCGTGCCAACCATCAAGATAGTATTGGTCATTCCATGAGATATTACAATAAGTTGATTCTAGAAATCAAGTTGACTTTATGAGAAAGCATGTAGTGCCATAGCTTCTAAGTAGTGAAGATGAGAGTTAGGCAATGCTTCTCAATGGGTGGATAATTTACCTTTAAGGGTATTAGATGATGACTAAGATAATAAAGCGTGTTCTCCTTCCCTTCAACATTTGCTTGGTCCAACAAAGGGTCAAGGGAGTCATCTAATGTAGTTATGTATAGTATAAGTTATTTGCTTGGATAGGAGTGACTAAGACTGGTGGGGTCATAAGGTATTGTTTAAAGCTCTCATATGCATGTTGACATTTATCCAATTTAAAGATGGCATCTTTCTTGGTTAATGTTGTGAATGGTTGACATCTGCTAGGTAGGTTGGATATGAAGCATCTTAGATACATGAACCTTCCTTGGAATGATCTAACCTAGCAGACTTTTAGGAGGTGACATTTCTAATATTACTTTGACCTTCTCGAGGTTGATCTTAATCCCACTATATTATACAATGAACCCTAAAAACTTTCTTGAAGTTACCTTAAATGCACACATCAGAGGGTTCATCTTAAGATTGTATTGACTCAACTACTTAAAAACTACTCTCAAGTCAAATAAATGGTCCTCCTTTTCTTTGCTTTTGACCATGAGCATAGCACTCAACTTGGTAATGAATGAGTTCATTGAAAATTTGAGTCATGGCACACTATTAAGTGGCACCATCATTTTTTAGGCCAAAAGCCACAATAAATTATGATTGGGATTCTAAATGTAGTGTTCTTTTCATGTTCTAGCACCATCTTAATTTAGTTATAACCAGATGAGCCATCATTGAATAAGAATATTGCATGAGATGAGGCGATGTCTACCATCAACTCCGTTATATGTAATGATAACTCGTCTTTGGGGCATGCCTTATTAAGATCTCTAAAATCAACATATTTGCAAATTTGGCCATTTTTCTTCTTCATTGGGATGACACTGGCCAACTAGGTGAGGTATTTTTCTTACCACATAAAACCATCTATTATTTTTTTTACTTCTGAAATGACATGTTGTTCGATGTCTAATCGCATGCATCTTAGAGCTTGCTTGGCAAGGATAGCATCAGAATAAAATGCTAATGTATGAACTCTAACTTTTGGAGCTAATTCAATCATTTCTTAATAACTCTATGTGATGTAATTATTAAACTCTGAGAGTATCATTGAATAAAGAACTTGGCATATGTTGGGCAATGATCATCTACGTGCCCATGTTGATATTCTTTAGCTCATCAATGGTTGGTTGTTGGCTTCATGAGCTCCACCTCATATGAGATTGATTTTGATGATAACAAACACATGTTCAAATGCTATTGATCAAGTTAAATTAAAGTGAGCAGGAAAATTCTTCAACTCCAAGTTCTTTAGTCATTTTAGGATGCTAACTATTAGACTTGAACTTGGTAGAAATTTTTTTAGGATTAACTATATTAAGGAAAATGAAAAGCTCACTAAAATAAAATAAATCAATCATTCATTTGAAATTAATTTATTTTATAATTATTCATAAAGTCCATATTTCATACTTTCAATTATTCTTCAAATTATTCATTTTGGATAATGTGAACTAAATGCATAAACTTTGTTCCATTTATCGAGCTTCCATGCAAGTTAAATTAAGTTCACATTTCATTAAAGTATATCAATGCTTAGTCATGTTCATTATCCATTTGTTCAATGCATAAATCTAAATTATCCAAAAATTATTCAATATATAATTTTTCTCTCTCCTATCCTATCTCTCATCTTAAACCTTTTGGCGAATTATTTTTATGAATATTTGAAAAATAAATCATGTGAGAGTTATTCAAATTATTTCCATAATTATTCCACCTTTTCTAAATTAAAAAAATTATTTATTTAAACTTTAATTTGAATTATTTTGAATTCAAATTAAATATTCTCTTGCTTACATGTACAAATTTGAACTTAGCTCTTTATGGAATGTTTTGTGGCTGATTTTATGCTACTCTAATTAATTTAATTTGAACTAATTTGAATTTATCTAAGTTAATTCAAATTCAATTAAAATAAGCCATGGAATTATCTCTTTCCTTTTATATGAATTCTATTTTTGGATACTTCCTATGGCCAGCCTTATCTTTATTTAAATTCAAATTAATCACATAATGAATATTGATTTTAATTCTCCTAAGATCTAATTAATCATCATTTAATTTTATTTGAGCTCATTAAAATATATATAATCCATTTTTGGAAACAAACTTGGCCAAATTTTTAATTTTCCCTTGGATTTTATTTAATAAAGCTTGTGTATCATAAGTTTCTCTCTTTCATTCAATCAATATCAATTGATTAAATATTTCTTGATATTGCATTAAATACTAATTGAATCTCATCATCAAAACTCCCTTGGCCAACCCTATCTATTATTTAATTTAATTAATCAAATTTTAATTATTGCCCTCTTTACTTAGCTAATTAACAGTATTATGCTTTGTTTGCTAATAATTCAAATTCACCCTCTCTTCTCTCTCTCTTGGTTGATTGAAATGCTAATTAACTTAAAAATTTATTTGGAGATCTTGTCATGAGATGAATTGATTAAAATTTAATCTCTTTATAAATATTTCCTCCAAATTCCTTTGGTTGAATTTCCATCATGCCAAATCTAATTAATTTGATTTATTCAAATTGAATCTCACACCATGTGTATCTTCCCTCCAAGTTGCCTTGGTTGAAATCCATATCATGCAAATTGAAATTCAATTTGACTAATTCAAATCAAATCTTCTTACCAAATAGGATTTCCCTCTTCTTTGACTTGGCCAAACCCTTCATCATGCAAACTAATTTTATTTTGATTGGCTTAAGTTAAATTACTTCCTAAAGTATTTTCTCTCCTATTTTTTCTCTTCCTGGCTAACCCCCCTTGATTCTTTTCTAATTTACAATGCTCTTAGGACTAGGTTATTCTCTCTTGGATCTTTCTCTAGTGGTCAAACCCTTGCTAACTATTTTGTTGGAGATTTCTCTTGGTGAATCAAGTGCTAACATCTTCATCATCCTTCCTCTTCCTTCCTACAAGTGATTTCTTTCAAGATTGACTAAAATAAGTTGAAGGAGTGGTGCAAATCCCTTTGGATGAGAGCTATTCAATGGTTTGTTTAATTTAGGTTTTGCTATTCATGTGTCTCTTTCTTGGCCTAAGGTTTCTTATAGTTTGGTCAATTTATTTTGTGCTTAAAAAATCTATTCATACATCTTTTCAAGTTGGCCAAAAGTTTTGATTGTGTTTGGATAAAGTTTTATACTTGCAAATTTTTCTCTCTTCTTTATTCTTACATATCCTTAAATGATATTAATTTTGTGTTGATTATTTCATATAGAACTCTTGTGGGTAGGAAGTGTTTCATTCTTTAAGTTGTCTCATCTTTTGCATATGTGAAAGCTCCTTTAAAAGAGACTTTAATTGAGTTAGTTTGCTTTAATATTGCATATTCATTTGATCTTTTCAAAACTCAAGTCTTCATATAAAAGTTGATTGGTTTAGTTTCTAAGTTACTATTGTGTCACACTTTATATCATTAACTAAATCAATTTGTTTTCAAGTTCTTATTTTCTATTCAAATATTTTAAAGAATCAATTGCATCATATACATCTTCCAAGTTATATCATTGCATTCAATTTTAAATAAAAATTGAAGTGAGCTCTCTTTCTTACTTTTATTTTCACTTGCCTTAATATTGTTGTAGGTGGGTTATAAGAGCAAAATACTTTTAAATTGAGAGTTAGATACTTTCATATTCCTCTTTCTTGTTTTCTTATTGGGTTGTACATGCGTTAGGAAAGTACGGTGTTGTGTTATATTTTTCTTAAGGAAAGTATGATGTTGGGTTGTACTTGTCTGTGAAAGAGAGTATAGAATATTTGTTATAATCTCAACTTTGATTTAGTGAATTCCTAGCCTGAGTGGCTAGGAGTGGATGTATGCCTATTTTTGGGGTTTGGTCGAACCATGTAAAAATCTCTATGTTCTCTTTTTTTATTTTCTGCTATTATTAATCATTGTTTTATTTCTCTTAAGCTTTATCATTAAAGATTTAAGTTTTCTACAAAAGTTTAAAATTAAGTTTTCTTAAATTACTTGCCTCAGCTCAATTTATGCTTAACATCCCTGAGTCTGATTACCAAGACACAAGTTTTTTCCTAAAGGTGCACTAACTAAAGAATAGTCTACACATAGACCACCTTTACTTGATAATGTTCCATTTGATTATTGAAAAAATTGCATTAGTACTTTTATTCTTGGACAAGATTCTAGAATGTTGCATATGTTGGCACATCAATATCACACACCCACTATTGATACAAATGGTTTAAAGTTGATAAACCTTTTGATGAATGATCTACTTCTAAAAGAGAATTGGATGAATTAAATGCAAAGACTTGTAACATTCTTTATTGTGCTTTACTTCTTGATGGTTATATGAGAATTTCTATGCTTACTACTACAAAAAGAAATTTGGGATAAATTGATTCTTACTTATGAAGGTACTAACGAAGTTAAAGATGCTCATATAAATAAGTTAGTACATGTATATGAATTATTCCGCACGTTACCAAATGAAAGTATTTTTGATATGTATACTCGCTTCATAAAAAATATAAACACCTTAAAATCACTTGAAGAAAGTATAAAAATTAAGATTTGGTTTATAAAATTTTAATATGCCTTCAAAAAGATTGGGATGCAAAAGTTATTGTTATTAATGAAGCTAAGGATTTAAGCACTTATACACTTGATCAGCTTCTTGGTTCTTTGGTAGCATATGAATACGCTATTACACAAAGGGATCAAAATGACTCTTTCAAAAGAAAGAGAAAGGAAAATTGATTGCTTTGCAGGTGGAAGACAATTATAAAGAAAATACTTCATGTTCAGATGCTGATAATGATGAGATTTCTTTACTTTCAAAAAGGCCAAAAAATATGATCAGAAAGAAAAAGCACAAGTATGGAAAATCTAAAATACATAAATTGCCTACTAAAATATTGAATTCAAGAGAAGGAATAGTATGCTTCAATTGCTAAAACCCTAGACATGTAAGAGGTGAGTGTCTAGACTTAGCTGAAAAAGAAAAAGCTGAAAGGAAGAAGTCTTGGAAGAATAAAAAGCCTCAAGAAAAAAAAAAAGAGCACTATGGGCAAAATTTGATTCATAAGAATCAAGTGATGACACTATAGAGGAAGAAGCAAATATATGTCTTATGCCTAATGTGGATTCTACAAGTGAGGTATGTGAAGATATTTCTTATGTAGAATTAGATGATGCTTTTAATGAATTAGCATATGAATATAAAAAGCTCAAAAAAATTTAATATTCTATAAAAAGAAAAGAAAAACTTAGAAATGCATGCTTCATCTTTAAAAGAAGAATGTGTTGATTTAAATGCTAAGAATGATGCTTTATTAGATCAATAAGTACTTGTGAAGAAGTTGAAAATGGAAAACGTATTACTTCATGCAAAATTAGATTCTTGTAATAAATTACATTCACTTGTTTCATTCATTAGAAATAAGTCATCATATGCATCAATATCATTTAAATTTAGATCTTATGCAAATAAAAATGTTACAAGTAATTTCTACAATAAAAAGGTCATGTTTCTTCTGATTGTCATGCATGAAAATCTCAATCATTTCCTAATTCAAACTTTATTTGGATGCCTAAAAATAAATAACTACACATACTATGCAACATTAATTGCATATCTTTTCATTTGGATGTGGACCCAAACATTTTGGGCTTCGAAAGTTGACCCCTAATTTTTTTTTTGTAGGAATGTCCTCAAAGCAAAATCAAAGAAGGCTTATGGTACTTGGACAGCGGATGTTCAAGACATATGACAGGTGATAAATCTAAATTTTCTACATTAGAATCTTGTGAAGAAGGGTTTGTAGTTTATGGTGATAATGCTAAAGGAAAGATAATTGGAGTCAGTTATATTTTTAGGTATTCAATTACTTTAGATAAAGTTTATTTTGTTGAAGGTTTAAAGCATAATCTTATTTCCATTAGTCAATTATGGGATAAAGGATATAATGTTGAATTTCATGCATCTTTTTGTACTACTAGAAAATAAGAAAATTGTTTTGCTTGTTGGTCATAGATACAAAAACATTTACCTTATTGATTTTGAAAATGCAAGTAATACAAATTTAAATTTTCTTTCTTTTAAAAGTTCACTTGATGATGTTTGGTTATGGCATAAAAGGCTATGTCACATTAACATGCATTCTTTAAACAAAATTACAAAACTAGACCTTGTTGATGGTTTACCTAAAACAAAATTTCATTCAGATTATGTTTGTAATGCATGTATTCATGGAAAACATTCTAAACACTCTTTCAAAAATAAAAAATATTGTTTCTACAACTAAACCTTTAAAGTTAACTTAGGTAGAAAATTCTACAATTTTTTTATTATTGATGATTATTCAAGATTTACTTGGGTTATGGTTTTAATTTATAAAAATGATGCTTTCAATCATTCAAAAAAATTTATTAAGCACATTCAGCATGATAAAAGTCTTTTTATTTGTAAAATTCAATCTGACCATGGTGGTAAATTTGAAAATAAAAATTTTTAACATTTTTTGTGATGAATTTGGTATTTTCCTATAACACCTCAGCAAAATGGTGTTGTTCAAAGGAAAAAAAATTAATTGAATTGAGTAGAGCTATGCTTGATGAAATTGCCTAAGTATTTTTGGGTAGAAGTCGTTAACACTGCATGTTATGTTATGAATCATGTCTACTTAAGACCTATTTTAAATAAAACCTCTTATGATTTATTCTTTGGTAAGAAACCTGAGATTAGTTAATTTCATATCTTTGGTTGTAAATGCTTCATTTTGAATAATGGTAAAAATTCATTAGGAAATTTTGATAGTAAATCTGATGATGGTATCTTTTCAAGATATTCTTTGAATGGTAGATCCTATAGAATTTATAATAAAAGAAATATGATTATTGAAGAATAAAAAACATGTCATATTTGATAAAAATTTTATAGATTCAATTAAAGATGATGTGATTGAAGATGAGGTAGGTGATTTCAAGAAAGTGAGTTTGGAAGAGAATGTAGATGATTCTGTACCCAAAGATTGGAAATTCATTAAGAATTACCCCAACGATTTGATTATTAGAGATCCTTCCCAAGGAATTAGAACTAGAAAATAATCTAAGGAAATGATAAATCATTCTATATTCTTATCCAAGATTGAACCAAACTCAATAAATGAATCTTTGGAGGATCACTATTAGATTGTAACTATGGAAGAAGAGTTAAATAAGTTTATAAGAAATGATGTGGGAATTAGTTCTTAGACCTCAAGATCAAAATGTTATAGAAACCAAATGTGTCTTTAAGAATAAATTAGATGATTTGGGACACATTATTAGAAGTAAGGATAGATTGGTTGCACAAAGATATACTCAAACTAAATGGATAGATTTTGAAGAATCCTTTGCCCCTATAGCTAGATTAGAAACTATTAGATTGCCTTTCCTATGTCGCTAAAAAAGGCTTTAAATTATTTCAAATGGATGTAAAAAGTGCATTTTTAAATGGCTTTATAAATCAAGATGTCTTTGTAGAATAGCCTCCTAATTTTGAAAATGTAAAATATTTTGATCATGTTTTTAAATTAAAGAAAGAATTGTATGGATTGAAACATGCTCCTAGAGCTGAGTATGATATATTGAGTAGCTTTCTTATAAATCATGGTTTTAGGAAGAGTAGAGTAGATACCACCTTTTTTTTAAGAATTTAGGTGATGACTTGTTCATTATTTAGATTTATGTGGATGACATTTTGTTTGGTAATACAAATGAATCTTTGTACATTGAGTTATCATATTTAATGTCTAAGGTATTTGAGATGAGTATGATGGGTGAACTCAATTTTTTCTTAGGCCTTCAAGTAAAGCAATAAGAAAAATATACTTTCATTTTCAAACTAAGTATACCAATGACTTACTTGATAGAGAGACTTGATATGAAGAAATTTAAATCTAGTAAAGCTCCCATGAGTCCTTCTACTAAACTTGATTTAGATAAATCAGAAAACCTATTGATCAAAAAATTTATAGAATTTTGATTGGTTCTCTTTTGTATCTTGCTACTAGTAGGCCTGATATTATGTTTAATGTATGTTTATGTGCTCATTTTTAGGATACTCCAAAAGAATCTCATTTAATTGCTATTAAGCATATCTTTCGTTATCTAATTGGCACTTTTAAGTTAACTTTGTGGTATCCTAAAAATTCACTTTCATGTGACTTGATTGCTTTTTCTGATGCTGACTTTGGAGGCTGTAAAGTAGATAGGAAAAGTACATCAAGAACATGTTAATTTTTAAGATCATCTTTAGTATCTTGGTCATCTAGAAAATAGAACTCTATTGCTCTTTCAACTAAGCTGAGTATATAGCTGAAGCTATGTTGCTTGGGTTCTTTGGTTGAAGCAATAATTAGAAGATTTTGGAATTAGGCTAGATCACATTCCTATTAAGTGTGACAATACTAGTGCAATTTATTTGACACAAAAATCCTATCCAATGCTCTAGAACTAATCACATAGAAATTAGACATAACTTTATTCGGGATTATGTGAGTAAATGATATGTGAATATTGATTTTCTTAGCACGAATTTGCAAATTGTTGATATTTTTACCAAGCCATTACCTGAAGAAAATTTGTACCTCAAGATGCATGTTAGCCATGTTAGATCCAAGAATGTAATTTTATTGCTCCTCATTTTTAAATCTTTTTGATGTTGTCAAAAGGGGGGAGAAAATAGTATGTCGGTTTTCTTTCTCTTTATGATGCATAATTTTAAGGGGAGCTTTTTTATATTATACTCATGTTATATTCATGATTTATACTACTTAAAAATGATAAAATATTTAAAATCTTATTTATGTACTTGTTATAGTTTCTCTTTATTGCAAATTATATTTCAAAGGTCGATGAAAGGTCACTTTGCACCTTCATCACTATTTAACACCAACATAGGTTTGTCATTATTAAAAAGGGAGAGATTGTTGACTTCATGAACCCCATCTCATATGAGATTGATTTTGATGATAATAAACATATGTTCAAATGCTACTAAACAATTTAAATTCAAGAGGTTCTTCAATCATTTTAGGATACCAAAGCTATTAAACTTGAATTGGGTGGCAATTGTTAATTATTTTTTAAATTATTCATTTTGGATAATGTGAAATAAATGCATAAACTTTGTTCCATTTATTGTGCTTCCATGCAAGTTAAATTAAGTTCACATTTCATTAAAGTATTTTCATGCTTAGTCATGTTCATTATCAATTTGTTCAATGCATAAGTCTAAATTATCCAAAAATTATTCAATATATTATTTTTCTCTCTCTTATCCTATCTCTCATCCTAAACATTTTTGGCAAATTGTTTTCATGAATATTTTCAAAATAAATCATGTGAGAGCTATTCAAATTGTTTCCATAATTATTCCAATATTTTCTAAATTTAAAAAATTATTTATTTGAATCTTTAATTTGAATTATTTTGAATTTAAATTAAATATTCTCTTTCTTACATGTGTAAATTTGAACTTAGCTATTTATTGCATGTTTTGTGGCTGATCATATGCTACTCTAATTGATTTAATTTGAATTAATTTAAATTATTTGAGTTAATTCAAATTCAATTAAAATAAGCCATGGAATTATCTTCCTTCCTTTTATATGAATTCTATTTTTGGAAACTTTTCATGGATAGCCTTATCTTTATTTAAATTCAAATTAATCGCATGATGAATATTAATTTGAATTCTCCTAAGTTTTGATTCATCATCATTTAATTTGATTTGAGTCCATTAAAAGAGATCTAATCTATTTTTGGAAACAAGCTTGGCCAAATTTTTAATTTTCCCTTGGATTTTATTTAATAAAGCATGTGTATAATAACTTTCACTCTTTCATTCAATCAAGATAAATTGATTGAATATTCCATGATATTGCATTAAATACTAATTGAATCCCATCATGGACACTCCATTGGTCGACCCTATATTATTTTTAATTTAATTAATCAAATTTGAATTATTTCCCTCTTTACTAAACTAATAAATGGTATTATGTTTTGTTTGCTAATAATTCAAATTCACCCTCTTCTCTCTCTCTTGGCCGATTCACATGCTAATTAACTTTAAAATTTATTTGGAGATCTTGTCATGAGATGAATTAATTAAAATTTAATCTCTCTATTTATCTTTCCCTCCAAATTTCTTTTGCCAAATTTCCATCATGTCAAATCTAATTAATTTGATTTATTCAAATTGAATCTCTTACCATGTGTATCTTCCGTCCAAGTTGCCTTGGATGAAATCCCTATCATGTGAATTGAAATTCAATTTGATTAACTCAAATAAAATCTTCTCACCAAATAGGATTTCCCTCTTCTTTGATTCTTTTTTTATTTATAATGCTCTTAGGACTAGGTTATTCTCTCTTGGATCTTTCTCTAATGGTCAAACCCTTGATAAATTTTTTGTTGGAGATTTCTCTTAGTGAATCAAGTGCTAACATCTTCATCATCCTTCCTCTTCTTTCCTACAAGTGATTGCTTTCAAGATTGCCTAAAATAAGTTGGAGGAGTGGTGTAAATCCTTTTGGCCGAGAGCTATTCAATTATTCCTTTAATTTAGTTTTTTCTATTCATGTGTCCCTTTCTTGGCTTAAGGTTTCTTATAGATTGGTTAATTTGTTTTGTGCTTAAATAATCTATTCATACATCTTTTCAAGTTGGCTGAAAGTTTTGATTATGTTTGGATAAAGTTTTATGCTTGCAAACCTTTCTCTCTTCTTTATTCTTACATATCCTTAATTAAATTTAATTTTGTGTTGATTATTTCATAAAGAGCTCTTATGGGTAGCAAGTGTTATATTCTTTAAGTTATCTCATCTTTTGCATATGTGATAGCTCCTTTAAAAGAGACTTCAATTGAGTTAATGTGCTTTAATATTGCATATTCATTTGATCTTTTTCAAAACTCAAGTCTTCATATAAAAGTTGATTAGTTTAGTTTCCAAGTTACTATTGTGTCACACTTTATATCATTAATTAAATCAATTTGTTTTCAAGTTCTTATATTCTATTCAAATATTTTAAAGAATCACTTTCATCATATACATCTTTCATGTTATATCATTGCATTCAATTTTAAATACAAATTGAAGTGAGCACTCTTTCTTACTTTTGTTTTAACTTGCATTAATATTGTTGTAGTTGAGTTATAAGAGCAAAATACTTTTAAATTGAGAGTTAGATACTTTCATATTCCTTTTTCTTATTTTCTTATTAGGTTGCACTTGCCTATTAAGAAAAGTATGATGTTGGGTTGTATTTTCCTATTAAGTAAAGTATGGTGTTGGGTTGTACTTGCCCGTGAAGTAGAGTATGGAAGATTTGTTATCATCTCAACTTTGATTTAGTGAATTCCTTGCTTGAATGGTTAGGCGTGGATGCAGGCCAATTTTTGGTGTTTGGCCAAACCATGTAAAAATCTCTATGTTCTCTTTCTTTATTTCTAGCACTTTACTTTTCTATTATTGTTGATTATTATTTTATTTCTCTAAGCTTTATCATTAAAGATTTAAGGTTTCTACAAAAGTTTAAAATTATGTTTCTTGAAATTATTTTTTAAAAACCTTAGCTAAATTTAAGCAGTGAGTATCAATCAAAAGGTAATTCTATTAATTCTTTAAATGAATTATCCCAAGCTCTACATCGACTTCTGGTCTTGAGGATGCTACTCCTGGATTAAACCTCTGAGGCTTAGCATTCATATATGGTTTGGGAGCATTCTTAACTATCAAACCTATAACATTTTATGAAGAAATAGGGATAGAGCTAAAGTTCTTACATGTTATTTTATAGTTTCACACAATAAAGATTTTGATATACTTATGCTTTGTTTAGGAACCCTATCATCATCACTGTCTAGCTCAAACATCACCTTCAACTAAGTCTTCCAAAATGGACATATGTTTGGTGTACTCACTACATCAGACTCATCATTTGACCTAGATTCAAAGTTTATATAGATAGAAGGTGTACTTTTTAATACTAGGACAAATCTATGGGTAGGTGATAGATATGAAGGTCTACCCCCTCTAAGGCTTCCTCTAAGCTTGCCTCTTCCTCGTTCTGGAAGAAGTCAGGATATTTCACCCACTTGTTCAAATGGAGTGATGAATTATGGGTGGAATGCAATTTTAGGATCTACTTCCTCCCCAAGCTCTTCTTCTCAAATTATTTTCTTTTCTTTTCTTTTTTCTTTTTTTTTCCTCTTTCATTTTGACTTAATTTGTGAGAGTAAACACTTTATTTCTTGAGGAGATAGTAGACTGCATCTTCATAAATCCCAACATCATGTACTGAGAATGGCTTTAGGTCTCCCTTAATACAATACTTTATGTCATTCCTCACGGCTCTTTCATTTTGACTTAATTTGTGAGAGTAAACACTTTATTTCTTGAGGAGATAGTAGACTGCATCTTCATAAATCCCAACATCATGTACTGAGAATGGCTTTAGGTCTCCCTTAATACAATACTTTATGTCATTCCTCACGGACTCGATGCACTGGTGGAGTGAAGATTGTACCATGTTATTTTCATGAATCCAAGGTCACCCTAACAAAGCATTAAAAGGTGTATCTAAATTTTTTATGTGAAACTTGCCCTTAGTCTTTCAATCATCAATCTTTAAAGGTTGTGTAATGGAACCTAAGGCCCACTCACCTTGTTCATTGAATTCTTTTAACATCACTTTTTGTGATTGAAGTTTAGTGATGTAAATCCTCAAGAAGGTGAGGGTTCTTAGACTCATGATGTTGACCTATGCACCCAGGTCAACAAGCACTCTAGACAGTCTGAACTTGCCAACATCTAATGTAATGCAAACAAGAAGGTTTTATCTAAAAGGGTGATTCTTATGACTTCTTTTGAACAACATGCCTCTTCTTCAACTGGGCTCATAGCGGCCAACTGAGCTAAGCATATTTCAAGATCAAGTAGCATTTTGATTAATGATTCCTTCATCTCTTTGGATAAGATAAGGGCATCATATATGCTTAGCTTAGCTAGTAACTTTTTGAGATGTGCCAAGACATTGTAGTCAGCCTTAGGCTAATTCTCCACAAGCATATCCAAAGGTGGAGCATCTTGTGGAGGCACTATCTACTCACCAAATCTAATGACCTATTTACTTTTGTCTTGAGGTGCTACCCTAGGAGGTAGAACTTTACCACTTTGGAGATTGACTTAAATTATTTTCTCAAATGAGGGAATTATGGGGGGCTCTACCTATACATCAAGCATACCTATAGCTTCTTCTAAAGAATCTTCAAAGGTTGGCTTCAATCTTGTTAAGAGGCTATGGCACCCAAGAGGGGGGTGAATTGGGGTTTTAAAAGATAATTTTAGAAAACTTAATTTTTAACTTTTGTATAAAACTTAAATCTTTAATAATAAAAATTTAGAGAAATATAATAACAATCAACAACAGTATACAAAAGTAAAGTGCAAAAAAATAAAGAAAGAGAACACAAAGATTTTTACGTGGTTCAGCCAAACCTCAGAACCGACCTATGTCCATGCCTAGCAACCCAAGCTAGGAATTCACTAAATCAAAATTAGGATTACAACAAATCTCAAATACTCTCCTTCACGGCAAGTACAACATAATATCATACTTTCCTTAATAGGCAAGTACAACCCAAGAACATACTTTCCTTAACAGACAAGCACAACCCAACAATGTACTTTCATTAACGGGCATGTACAACCCAGCAATAAAATAAGAAAAAAGAGAAAGAAGGATCTAACTCTGAATTTTAAAATAATTTTGCTCTCACAACCCAACTACAACAATATTAAGGCATGTGAATTCAAAGGAATTAAAGATAACTCACTTTAATTGATATTTAAATTTGAAACAATAATTAAACTAGAAATATATATATATATATATATATATATATATATATATATATATATATATATATATATATATATATATATATATATATATATATATATATATATATATATATATATATATATATATATATATATATATATATATATATATATATATGAATCTTTAAAATATTTGATGTGAATATGATAACTTGAAATCAAGGTGACTTAATTTATGATTTAAAATATGGCACAATAATGATTTAAAATTTGAATCAATCACTTGTTAGAAAGAGACTTTGAGTTTTCCAAAAGATCAGATTAAAATGAAATATTTTTTTAAAGAAATTATTATTTATGCAAAAGTTGAGATGATAAAACTTGTTACTCAAAAGTATTTTATATGATATAATCACAATAAAAATAATCTCTCTTTAGAACATGTAGGAATAATGAAGAGAAAATAACTTGTAATAATACACTTTAATTCATCAACCACAAAGCTTTTGGCCAACGTGAAAAGGTATAGAAATAGATAAGTTAAGCACAAAACAAATTGACCAAATGCATAAGAAACTCAAGCCAAGAAGGAGAACAAGGTCACTTAGCATGTAAAATCACAAACTACAATGAAAGCACCTTGTTAAGCTTTCCACCACAAGGAAATCCACTAATCCTCCAAGTTCTTTTGTACAATCCTCAAGCCAATTACTCGTAGGTTGGAGGATGGAAAAAGGATGAAGAAATTAGCACTTGATTCACCAAGAAGAGATCTCCAAAGGTTTTACAAAAATTCACCAAGAAAGAGTTTTTCTAAGAGAGATTTTTCCAAGAGAAATTAACCTAGTCTAATGAACATTATTTATAATAGAAGGGGTCATGAGGTTTGGCCAAGAGGAGGAATTCATTTTGGAATAAAATAAAATCAAAATAAAAGAAATATAAGAGGAAATTTAATATGGAAGGTTGCTTTAATTTTCAAATTATAAAAGGGATTTCGTCCAAGACAAGGAAAAGTTTAAAGTAATTAGTGATTCAATTTGAATCAATTAAATTAATTTAATTTATGATGAAGAAAATGAAAGCGATGTGGAGGAAATTAATTTGGAGAGATCAATTCATCATATGACATGATTTCTAATGTGATTAAGAAGTTAATGCTTATGTGGGTTGACCAAGAGAGAGAGAGGAGGGAAGAGTTTGAATTATTACCAAACAAGTTATGGCATAATTAATTGTCCGAGTGAAAAAGAGAATAATTCAAATTTTGATTAATTTAAATTAAGCATGATATATGGTTGGCCAAAAAGGAAGTTTTTATGATGGGATTCAATTAGTATTTAATTCAATATCATTGAATATTTAATAAATTTATCTTGGTTGAATGAAGGTGGGAAAGATATAATTCTAGAACTTTTTAAATTAAATCCAATGAATTATTAAAACTCAGCCAAGCTACTTTCCTAAAGTAGATTAGATTTATTTTAATGTACTTAATTCGAATTAAATGATGATGGATCAGATCTTAGGATAGTTTAAATCAATTTTCATTAAGATATTAATTTGAATTTGAATAAAGATATAGTTGGCCAAAGGAGGTTTCCAAAAATAGAATTTATATAAAAGGAAAGAACATAATTCCATGGCTTATTATAATTGAATTTGAATTAACACAAATAATTTAAAATTAATTCAAATTAAATCAACTATATCACATGATCAGCCAAATAACATTCCATAAAGAGGAGAGTTCAAATTTGCATATGTAATCAAAAGAATATTCAATTTGAATTCAAAAATAATTCAAATTAAAGATTCAAATAAATGAAAATTTTAATTTAGAAAAATATGAGATAATTATGGAAATAATTTTAATAACTCTCACACAATTTATTTAGTAAATAATCATGAAATACTTTGGCTAAAAAGGTTTAGGATGAGAGATAGGGTAGGAGAGAGAAGACTGGGCAATAGGAGAGAGAAAAATAATACCTTGAATAATTTTTGGTTAATTTAGATTCATGGATTGAATAAATGGATAATGAATATGCCTAAGCATGGGAATAATTTAATGAATTGTGAACTTAATTTAAGTTGCATGGAAGCAAGATAAATGGAACAAGTTTATGCATTTAATTCACATTATCCAAAATTATTTTGAAGAATAAGTGTAAATATGAAATGTAGAATTTATGAATAATTCTCAAATAAATTATTTTCAAATGAATGAATAATTTGGATTATTTTAGTGAGCTTTTCATTTACCTTAATATAGTTAATTCTAAAAAAATTCCCACCCAGCCCATGTCCAAAGCTTTTGCATTCTAATATAACTGAAGAACCAAGAGCTGAAGAATTTTTCCTGCACAGTTGAATTTAACCTGATTAGTAGAATCAAAAATATATATTTATCATCAATATAAATCTAAATTAAGAATGAAATTCATAATTAATGTGAATACTTTATCTTGCAATGAAACAATTAGCTCTTATTACACAAGGTTTGTTATCATCTAATAAATGGTGAGATACACATGGTGTATAGTCAACAAATCTATCTCTATTGTTGAACCCTAAAGATTCAAAAAAAATATATTTTTGAATTAGACAGAAAGTGATTAGAATTAATTAGATTATTATTATTATGACTTAGAGAGCTATCAATAGGAATGAAATCACTAATATCATCAAAAGTAGAGAAGATGTAAACAGAACCTTTCTTCTTCATTGATTTGTTGTCTTTTGGTGGTATAAAGTAAAAATCAAGTAAAGTAAGTGGCTTGATTTACTTTCCATCGAATGATTCCCCATGGATTACTTTAATAAAACCAGAGAATTATTCTACTAAGTATTCTTTGGGTCACTATGGATCTTGATTTGTAACTTCATTTAAGCCAATCCTTAAAGGTAAAATAATCCTCTAAGTCATGACCTGGCATGTGATGGTAGGAGCAATAGTTAGGATCATCACTTCTGGCCACTTCCTCCAACTTCTAGGTTTAAGTATCTGAAAGTCAAGCTTCTTAGAAAGATTCTTAAATATCTTCCTAACTATGTTTCTCTTAAATAAATATGATTTATTGAGTTTATCGACAAGAGTAGGTAAAAGTAGCTAGCTGGTCGGGGATAGTGATATCGTTATTGTGGAGGCTATTGTGGTGGCTTTGGAGGTGAAAGAGGAAGTTAGAGTGGAGGCTGCTAAACTCTAGACCTCTTGGAGTGTATTTTCATGGGCTACTTCCCCTTATACATAGTTGACATGTCTTTTGGCTTCTTCTCAAACACTTTATAGGGTTTGGGCTTGCATGACTGTTCTGAGAAGTTCAACTATTTTGCTTCCTCTTGTAGACTTCCTGCCTTACTAATTAACTTCTCAAATATTTTGATAGTGAATCTCTTAAGCATAAAGGTGACTAGGCCATGAATAATCTTAATGAGAATTTCAATAGTGTGTTGTACTTAGAGTTGCAATTCACATTTCATACTTAGGTTTTGCCATCTGAGAGTATAATCAATAAGGGACTCATTAGATTTTCATTTTTTCTATAATGAGGTTCCCTACAGCCAACTTTTACTGAGCTCCTACAAATCAGTTGATAAATAACTACTCTAGCTCTATAAAAGAATTCACTAATAGTTGGTGGGTTTGATGCACCAATCAAATGCTGCTCCAAAAAGGCAATTGATAAATTATCAGAAGAGTAAGGCATCATTACCACTTGAGTTGTAGTAACTAGCCCTAAAGTGTGTGATGTGCTACCTAGGATTCCCACTACCATCAAATACTTTGAAGGATGGTGGGACAAAACCCTTGGGGTATTAGACTACATCAAATTCCTTGAATAAGGTCTACCTTTTAGAAGTGATGAAACCCTTTGGGATTGCTCTAACACCTCCTTCACTTGCTACCTGTGGATGTCCCTTTCTTGAATGGCTATATTTTCTGTACCCTCTTATGAAAGCTATCAATATCTTCCTCTAATGGGGTAATATTCTTCTATTGGTCCATAGTATGTGCCAACTCAGGCCTGTCGGTCTCCATAGAGATGGGTTGAGGTGTTGGTATCTGATTCTGAAGGGCTAAGATAATTAACATCAACTACTCATCCTCCTCTCCATATGATCATTTTTCAACTTCAACTGATACAAAAGCCACTGAGTTGAGTCTGCTGCCTCACCATCCTTAATTATAGTTCCTTGTGCCTTAGTGATATGATGTTGTTCACTATGGGAGGAAGTCCTAGTCTCCACCATGTGGACTTCTGCTAAGTCATCTAGAAGATCATCCTCTTTTATATCAAAGTTGACTATTTCTTCAACACCCATCCCCTTCCTGGTCTTTGATGGCTGCCTTATACTCAATTAAGATTTCTACAAATGAGTAACCATCTATATTCTTAGGGTCTATAGACGTATCTAGCATGGTGATCCTCTACTGTCTGACCTCCTATGGGCAGAGTACACAACACATCATGGACTGACGAGGTACTCACCATGATGGCTTCAACTAACATGGGGACTTTCTCCTCAACCTTTTTCTCTTCTTTACTCTCCTCACCCTATTAGGTAGGTGGGGTGATGGCAGACTCTTGTGCCACCACTCCTTCTTCTCCACTGATGATGTAGGAGGCTGAATGAAAGAACTTGGCCTTGAACCTTTAATGTGAATAGATGAATCGTGGCCCTTGGGTTGCAATCTTATCACCAAGGGTGAGGATTTCTTCCCAAATGCATGCTTTTAGTACTTAATGGAGACTTTTGATAGTGTGACATAGACAGGTGACAATGGGTGATGAATTGAGTGGTGTGGTAGTGGCGACACTAACTATGACTCTACTAAGAGTCTCCTTCTCCAACTAGAATTAGTAAGAATTATGCCATCTAAATGACCAGCTCTTTCAACTCGCTAGTCAAGGTGGTGATCAACTAAGGCCAGAGTGGCTATTGATTGTCTAGCAAATCTTCTTCTATCCTTCTTGTTCTCTTAGGATACTATCTTAGCCTCCATGGACCTTCCTCTATGAATCTAATCCTTAATACTCCTAAGGATCACTTGCCTATGATCATAGGTCAATGCAGACTTTGAACATCCATGTACTCTCCCTTCTCTCTTGAGCACAGACCTCTAACCAACATAGAGTTTCCTCTTTTTCCTATCTAGTGTCATACTCAACAAGTCATGGGGTGATGTTGATATCCTCCTGACATCTTTTTCTTCCTCTGCAGCTGAAAGAGGGTGAAACCTACTACCACCAAGGAGGGGAGAGGTCTCACAGGGAGAACTATCTTCAGCTATATGGGATGTTAACTCTGTCTCCCTAGTCATCTGCTCATAATACTTTTTTAGCTTGTGGTTCTTATTGTGACGCTGAGTCTTAGTCAAAGGGGTATGGTGAGAGCTAGCACTGACCTCGAATATAGAAGGGTCAACCTCCAATGAAAGAACTACCTCCCTTTGAGGTTGGGACTATTAACGAGGTGGTTTAGTCCTAACTACTTTAGTGGTGGACACAGCTGATATTCATGGCAAAGGAACCTCTTTGGGTTTTCTTTTTAAAGAGGGAAACTGAATGTCAGGCTAGAGGTCAAACTGAAGAAGTGACTTATTGTCAACCACCTCATTCTTATTAATGGTTCTAAGGGTAGGGAATTCACTGGTGATCTTGAAGTGTTCAAAACTCATGCCGAACTTGATGATGGAAGTACTAGTGGGTATGGCCTAATCCATGGAAAATCAACACTAGAGGCAAAATACATAATGAGCTTTCCAAAAGACATGTTGTTGTTGCCTTGAAGATGGAAGAAATTGGAGACCTCATCTCCATTTGAAGAAAGGATAAAGGATTAGTGGACTTGATTTTTATTGTCTAATTTTGAGTTTGAACCTTCACCCAACAAATTTAACTATGTTGGATGAGGTTCATAATTTGGAGAAATTTGATTTTAGAAGAGAGATTATTGATTTTAAACCTCACTATGAAGTGGGTTCCATAGATTTTTAAGAGACTCAATGAACCTATTTTGCCAAATTTTGGTATGACAATGGGTTCAAAGATATGATGGTTATCTTTCTTTCTGTTGAAAATTGCCTAATCAATTTATTTTAAATTTATTTTTCACCTATTGTAGATCCAATAGGGGTTCCAGAACCTACTAGAGAGTGATTCTAGAACTAAAAGAGATGTTGACAACACTTATCCAAGGATGAAATGGGCAAGGAATCCAATATAAAGAAAGGTAGTCTTCAGCTTATGCAAAATATAAGTCCACGATATTTGGAGATAGTGATTGACTACTAAAGATGGAGAGTGGAACTTTTCCCATTAGAGTACTTAGAAAAATCTGTGGTATTTTTATTTGGATGTAATCATAGGAAAACCACATAGATCTTAAGGAGTACTTATTGAAATGATGAGTACAACATTAAGGTATGATGTACTATCTCAAAAGATAGAAACATCACCTTATAATAGATTTAATCACCTAATAAGTACTTATAAGGTAGAAGGGTCTACATATATACCAGAGATCTTTCCCTCACTTTACATGGATAAGTAAAGTAGGAGTTATTTTAAGTCAAATTCTTTAGTTCCCTATGGAAGCAAGCTTCCATAGTTAATTATATCTAGAAAATAGGAATTTCCTAAGAACACTCTCAACTAAAGTAGCAAAACTAATGTCTCCAACAATTTTAAAGTTTGGTGCTCAAAGGATTGTTAGCTATTGGGAATTAAGTGGGAGAGTTTAAGGTAAGAAAAGTTCTTAATGGATTCCAAAAGAGAATTAGGAAGCACACATGATACTAAGACGTCTAGTAAGTGCTTCAATCTACCCTATTATGATGCTTTATATGTGTGGGAAAAATTTGGGACACCACATAAATTTTAGAAATTTTTTATCTAGGTAATCAAATTCATCATTAAGGAATAAATATATTATCTCTAAAGATAAATATGTTATCTTATAATAGATTTGATCACTTAAATAAGTACTCTTAAGGCTAATGGGTCTTTTTAATATTCCAAAGATTTTTTTCTTAAACTATGTGGAAAAATATGACAAGGTTTATTTTATACTAGGATCGTAATTCCCTATAAGGGTAAGCCTTTATAATTAATTACATCTTAGGAATGAGGGTCTCTTCCTAAGAATACTCTCGATTAAGGAAATAGGCATTTATTCTTATGGATTTCAAAGCTAGTTCCAGAGGATGGTTAAATTGGAATTTCAAAAGGGAACACTTCAAAGGAGAGAGAGAGTTCTTTTAGCCTATAGAAAATACCTATAGATACTAGGATGCCCATTAAGCATTTCAATTATCCTATCATTGGGCTTTATATCTTGAGATTAAATTTATTAAGGTTTGAATTGATTTTTATTATAAATCTAAGACTTAGACTCTAGGAGCACAAGCCCACAAAAATTTCTAGGGTTGAAGACTTATTCCTAAAAGGACAAATGCTTATGACACAAGTCAAAGGCTTAACCTTGTTTAACTTTTTAGAATTATTGGCTCTTTCCCTCACTTGATAAAACAAACCTATTCCAAACTCATTTGGACTTATAACACGTCTGGAAGGGATGCCAGCTAATACTACCTAAGTGAATTTTTAAATCCATGATGTCGGTCTTATGTATACAAGATGGTTGGACTGTGACATTTTAAGAAAGAATCTAAGAACCTAAACTCACTCTCTAATCCTTAATATCATGTTAGGTATGATATATTCTAACTAATGTAATAGTTTTTAGCTTTTAAACACTTTGACTCATAATTCATTTAAGGCTTTTGGGGTATGCAATTTATGCTTATAATGAGATGTTGTTAGAAGCGATCATGGGTCAAATCAAAATAAGAAGGCTTACTTCCCCATGAAAGTTGTCATCTTCAAAGGTCAAATGCCTCTTATGTGCAATAGGTGAAGCACCTGATTCAAGTATTTAGAATAATATGCTAGCATGGTTCACAAAAACTAATTATTTCTAGTTGATTTTATATTGTTCCTAAGGCTTTAATTTATATATGAAGTTATGAATTTCTTTATTTTTTATGTTATTTAGATTTAAGTTGGGTAGAAATTTTAATTTTTCATAGGAACCTAACGTCCAGGCATTCATCACAAAAATAAACCTAAAAAAGTTGATTGACTTTATTACACACCAAAAATAAATCACACCAATTTAAATTCAAAAAGAATAAGCCAGTGTGGCTGGGTACCGCTATACATTGTGAAAGAAAAATAGGCAACTGTGCTCTGCCTTTATACAGCTTGGCCTAGAACTAAAAGTCTAGATCTATGGGGTTCTTCCTCTGGATCATCTCCTTCTTTATTGACCTCCATGGTCTTCACAGGGGACTGCTAGCTAGTAGGGTCAACTCCTATTATTCATAGATCCCATAGATCTTAACCTAATTCTAAGCTCAAATTATATTTAAAATTCCAAAAATAAAATTCCTTAACCCTACAAAATAGATATTAGGAAATACATACAATACACTAGCAGTTATATTTGCAAATATATGAGCTTAGTATTAGTTGCTTGCCAAGCCCATTTGTCTTAATTTAAATATTTATTTTATTTTATGATAGAGGTCCCTTTAAGCATCTATTGTTTGCTTAAAAAATCCTATCATCCAAATCCTCAAAAAATCCCATAAAATAAATATATTTCACATCACATCATAACATCACAAATCGATTTAATAATTTTAAGTTGAAGGAGGAGTTTTAATTTGGGTTTCTAGTGTTTAATTTAATTTGATATTGAGATTTTCACATTTTATAATTTTGCATTATAGATTGAGGTATCAAGACCTCCTTTGGGCCAATAGCCTTGGGATCTCTAGGTATCCATATTATATACCATATGTTTACTAATTATGAAAAAATAATTTTTTTATTCTTTTAATTTCTTTTATTCTTAAAATTAGGTTAATTTACCATGGGTGGTTTCAATTTAAATAATTTAATCAATTCATGATTTCATTTCCATTTTTAATTTCCTTTTATGTTAAAGTGGAATTTTAAGTTTCAAGAATGAAGAATAAAATAAATTCCATTTTGGGTGGAATTCATTCTATTCAACATCCTAAGTCTTCATCCTAAGATGAAGATTCATTCTAAGGGCCTTAACTATTATCTTAAGTATCTTACTTAATCTCTTTTGAATTCATTTGAGTGGTTGAATTTGATTTATGTTTCACCTCTCCTTTTTTAAAGCTAGAATTTTATGTTAATGATATTAAGATTAAAACCTTTGGTTAAGGTTTAAAGTATTTCCTTCATCCTTAATTAAGGGTTTTTATGTTTATTTTTGATTCATTTAATATTTTAAAGTTTAGAATTCATATAATTTTAGAGACTTCATTCTTTATTTTAGTTTTTTTATTTTGATTTAGTTTTTATTTTATTTTTTTTATTTGTTTGAATTATTCAGTTTATTTGATTTTGCATTAATCATATTTATTTTATTAATATTTATGCTTATTAATGCTTATTAGCTTGAATGAACTAACTTATTTAAGTTAATATCTTAATTCAAACTTGGTTTTGATTTCATTATTTAAATGATCTATTATAGTTTAATTTTATGATTTATTCATTTATGTATTCTTAATTTATTATTTAGGCTTATTTTATTTTAATTAATTCCATTTAAACATTTCATTATGTTATGTTGGTGAATTTGAGTAAGTTAACCTAATTAATCTCAAGTAAAAATTACATTCATTCATGTTTATGTATGAATTTAGATAAGTTGATTCAATTAGTTTCAATTAATCTTTGGGAAGTCTTGATTTTGCTAATTAAGAAGTTCATTATCTTATTTTTTATGATTTCGTATTCAAATTAAGCTTAATGTAACTATAGTTGTTAAAGTTTCATAACTTGGTTTAATTTATTAATATAGAATTTTGTTTACTAATCATAATCTAGGAAACTTATGGACTGAAATACTTTTGGGTTCCCAACTTAAAGCTAAACCATTTCAAGTTATTAGCATTTAGAATTATTTGATTAACTTGATTAACTCGATTAATTATTTCATATTTATTTACATGGAGAGTTATAATGTTTATTAACTTAAATGAATTCAAAGGATTTAATGAATTCCATTTATTAACATAAATGAATTCAAAGGATTTAATGAATTGCATATTTAAGTATGGAATTCAGAGATTAATTAATTTTGCATTCTAATTGATTAATTAGTTCATTATAAATTTGATAAATTATTGACTTAGGGTTTAATTAGATTTTCATATTCTTTAAATGTTTCATTAAACCTTAAGTTTATAATTAATCTAATTCTTTAAGTTCAGAGGGTTGGAAAGATTTTTCTTAAATGTTTTAATGTTAATAATAATGTTTTAAACTGATTTTATGAATTTTTATAATTTCTAGAATTTTTTGATTTATTATTTCAACTATTTTGACTTAAGAATTGGAAATTTAATAACTTCAAATCCAAGGTCATTTAGATTTGGAATTTTTATGGCAAGTGGGATTACTTGTTAATTTAAGTTCCCTAAAGTTTCATCCAAATCACATGTGTAATTTAAGGATAATTAAAGTTTTAATTATTTCAATAAAATTTAAATTAAGCCTAAATTAAAAGGAATTAATTAGGAGTTTTATATTTCTTAAATTTCTCTAGAAGATGCATCCACAGAGGGTTTATTTAAATTTTTATAGTTTTATATAATTTATTATGATTATCCTAAGTTCAGATTATATAATTGGATTAATTAATTTAATTAATTATCAAATTAGTCCATTTTATGGTTTATTGGAATTCAGAGAGTTTTAATGAGGTGTTTAAATTCATTAGGTATTACTATGAAGTTTTAAATTATTTTCATAAATTTTCATGATTTTTATAATTTAATATTAAGTTATTTTGTCAAAATTAGGGTTTAAAGTTGGAAATTCCATATCTTTAGATTTCTACAATAAATGATGAAACATTTTTCTAAGGTGTGTTTTAACCCAAATTTCATTTTTCTAAAGTTTCAAATCAATTAGATGAGTGGATTGAGTTTAATTTATGTTTGATTATTTCTATTTAAAACCAAATTAACCTAAAATTACCTAACATTAATTGGAGATTTTGGGTTTAATGGATTCCTCTCACTTAGATGAATCCATAGAGTCATTTTTATTTTTTTAGTTGAGTATTTTATTTTCTATTATTTTTTGAATTATTTGATATTTTTAATATTTATTTAAGACATAAAATTAGGATTTTCTTATTTTAAATGGTCAGATCCACGCGGTGCCGATGTGGTGCCGCTTTACACATGGTGGCATCTGATTTAGCCACACGGGATCCACATGGATCCTATAATTTTGAAGGTATACATAGTTTGATCTAGGACATTGTGGTGTATTAATTTGGAGTTATTGGGACACCAAGCAGATCTTAGGGAGGGTACTTATTGAAGTGATCGGGTACGACATATAAAGGTAAGATGTACCATCTCGAAAGATATAAACATCACCCTACAATGAACCTAATCACCTAATAAGCACTCCTAAGGCATATGGGTCTTCGTATATACCAAAGATCTTTCCCCTACTTCACATGAAAAAGTAAAGCATAATTTATTTTATGTTGGTTTCTTTAGTTCTCTATGGAAGCAAGCTCTCATAATTAATTAAATCTTAGGGAATAGAAATTTCCCAAGAAAACTCTCGATTAAAGTAGTCAATAAACATCTCCAAAGATTTCAAAGCTAGATTATCAAAGGATTGGGTTTTTATGAAAGTTAGGTGGAATAGTTCAAGTGGAAAAACTTGTTTACAGATTTCAAAGAGGATGAGTTGGGAGCACTCATGATACTATGAAGTCTAGTAAGTGCTCTAATCTACCATATTGTGAGGCTTTATGTATTTAAAAGAGAAAGTTTATTTTTATTTGAGTTGAAATTTTATTAGAATGATGGAGCTTATAGTCCATCAATACAAGATTGTGAAAATTCTTAAGAGGCGAGAACTTATACTCATAGCTTTAAGGAAACAAATAGCCTTGGAACCTAAATCTAGGATGCTTTAGCATAAGCTAAAAGAATGACATAAGTCTAATTGAAAAATGGGACATAGTGGTAAGATATTTTATAAGAGAGAGGATAAACTCATCCCAAACTCTAAGAGACTTACAATGTCTGAGTGCAAAAGCTAACACCTCCTATGCTTTAAAATCATGTAGGTCTGCCTTATGTAAAATACAAGATAGGTAGGATATTAAAGGTCAAGAATTCCCTTATCATGCAAGAATGGAGACCCTCCCTATTCAAGAGAGAAATAAGATGATATGCATGATTGCTATAACATACATCATTTAGCTAAGGGGTTGCTAAATCTTTTAATTATCTTGAATATAAACTTAGGCTTTAAGTTAAGGTTGTAAGTAATATTTAAAATTTAGTCATGAGTTGTTTAATGGGGGTAGAAAAATTAATTTTATCCTAAAGAGCCTACCATATCTAGGATACACATTCAATCATCAAGCTTTAAGAAACCTATGAAAAATATGCCATTTCTACTACACAAGTGAAACATGACAATCAAACATTTATAAATTTTGTGAAAGAATAAAAGGCTGGTGCAACCAGGTACCACCGTACACCCTAAAAAAGAAAGAAATTGGGTAGCCGAGCTTACCCTTATATAACCCAGATTATTAAAGAATATTACAATTATAATTAGATAGATTTTATAGGGGTTTTCATTCTTTACTTTTCCTTCACTCTTCTTCCTTTAGCTTGATTTACTCTAGGCTTCACAAGGCCTCCCAGATCTTTTCCTTCTATCCACTGCTCATCTAAATTCAATAGCACTAATCCTAATTTCTATTACAAAATTACATGTTTATAGAAAATAAAATCTAACTACACCTACAAAATAGATGTTAGCTAAACAAACATACAAACCAAGTTGTTATATTCCATTAATTTGGACTTAGCACCCTGCACATATGTAACTAAGCCCCCTTGTCCTAATTGGATTATGCTTAGGGGCATAAGCAACCTGCAAGCAAGAGCATTTATATTTATTATTCATCATTTGCCACTTTATCATAATCCCCTACAAAAAATCTCATTAGGCTAATAGTGACCTAACATCCAGCATACATATAAATAATCCTAACATCCAGTCTAAAATATTACATCACAAAATAAAGCATAGCATCACACATACACCATCCTAACTTACAACTATAAGTGGTGACTTAGTATTGTAATGTGTGTGTTAAGGTTTGGTGGGGTATGTCTTAGCTAGGCTTTAGGTATATGATTGTTTAAAAGTTTTGGAATGTTCAACATAAGGGGAGATTACACTTCAAGTTATTAAAAAGATTAGTGGATTTTAATTTATATTTTATTTTATTTCACTTAATATTTACTTAGCATCTAGTTGTTATAAAGAAAGGAAAGAGGTTTGGCCCTCTTCATCCCTACCCTAAGTTATTTTCTAAAGGCATGTTATGATTTTTGGTTTCTCTTAGTAAATGATTTAGTGAATAATTTATTAATCCTAAGTTTGGGTAAATCTTAAAGAATTCTATTCAAACATGAAAGGTATCTTTAGATTAATAAGATAGAATCACTATGACATGGGTAGCATTATATCATTCCTTTTCATTATTTTGATAGAAAAGAAAGATTTCAATCCTTAGTTAAGCATACATATTCATGTATTAGAGATTAAACAACTCATTGTTAAACCAAGGAAGTGAGATAATCTAAGACCTTCCTTGGGGCTACTTAAAGCCTCATATTCTTGGGATGTCCAGAATATATACTTACTAACTTCAAACACATGTAAATATACACATGAACATAAGAATGAAAATCATGCAAAAGATTCTATATTAGCAAATTATTTACTCATATAAAGCAAAGCTCTATACAAATTCTACCACATGTACACATATGAATGAAATTAAGTAAGTATGTTCCATTGTTAAACTAGGAAAGTAAGATAATCTAAGACCTCCTTGGGGCTACTTAAAGCGTGGTATTCCCACGATGTCTGTATACTTACTAACATTCAAACACATGTAAACATACACATGAATCATGAAAATAGAACAATCCTTTAAAATATTTAAACTATAAGTGAATGTAAATCACATATAATATTCATAGCCAACATCACTCTAAATTTTCATCATTAGCTTATAATTTTGAAAATAATTTAAGATTTATTAGTGATAATAGCCATGCCATATAATAGGATTAATTCAACACATGAAATTTAGATAAGATTATATTCTTTTTGTTTGATTCTTTTGAAAAGACATGAATGTATGAAACAAATGTCATACAATATTATAATGATTGAAAAGAAATAATTAAACATTGCCACATGATACATTCAATCACATTAATTCCTAAGGACAATCAAGTTAAATAAAATTTTTTAAGACTAACCAAACTTTTATGGAATCTTGATTTTGATGTTTGAATTATTAAAACCTAAAGAGGAGAAACACATTTGATGTTTTCTTTTTCCCATGTTGGTGACTTAATGTGTTTAAGGGAAGGTGATTAAGTGAAATTTATGAATTGAATAAGCTCAAATCATTAAGTAATGAATTTAATTACCCATTCCTAAGCCTCTTTAATTTAATTAACCATCTAATCATGAGCCTCTAATCATATGCTAATGAGAAATTAAAATTTGTAATGCACTTAACAAGACTTAATGCAATAAGACTCATACTTGAAGGTTAATTAAATTAGATAGAGAAATAAATTAAATACTTATATGGCTTTTCCACACCCATGAGTTAACCATAAATTCCTTAAAGATCTTTATGGTATCAAACACATAAAGATAAACCCATAATTGAATTTTAATTATCTGAACTAACCATCTTTTTTATTTGATTTGATTTTACCATTAATTTACTTAATTAACCTTTAATTAACATATGCATTAATTAACCCTCCTATGAAAATATATTTAGGAAAGTAATTAGAAAAGAGGTCTTAATTATTTCCCCTCACCACTCCACTATCAATAGTGATTAATCATCATTAACCATTTATTTTTTATTTTTTAGAAATTTTAATAAATATAAAATTGATTAAGGAGGGTAATTAGAATTATAATTTTAAATTCTTTAAATTACATTACCAATAAATCCCATGGAATTAGCCCACCAAATTTGGGATCAATTGGCCAAGTAAGAATGTCTTAATTAAACTAATTAGTCTAAACCTCAACCCTAATTAAGCATTATTCATTAACCAAACATTAAGGATTTTATTTTTATTAAATTCTCTTATGTTTACCCTTTTACTCATATTTTTTGGATTTTTCTATAATTAGTTATGAATTTCTAAAATTATATCTATTTAATTGAATTTTTAACACTTAATTAACCTCCTAAAATGTCAGCGCCATGTGGAAGCTAACATGGCAGCACTTTCCATGTGGCACTACGGGATAGGTTATTTATAATGTCTGATGTGAAATTGAGTCAGTGATGATGGATGTGATTTCATCCCTGTCGTTCGATGTCGGATCGGACAATCGAGATTAATCTTGTGATTTCTTAAGGTTTAAATCATGACTGTCCATTCTAATCATGTGGAACGGATGATGGATGATCTATCGTCCCCCAAGCACCGGAAGACAGGCACCGTCTGCCTTTCGTTGCTTGATCTGAGCTCACTTAAGCTCATGGGACAGTGAGATCGACTCCAAAATGTGAGGAGGAGATCTAAGAAGATCCTACGATGGAAATTGTGCAAAGTCATGATTCACTTCACAAAGGACCAAAACCTAGGAGAAAATCTATGATTTGTTAGATTTTTACCTCGTTGGAGTGAAAGACCAGTCATGAGGTAGCTTTGTCTTATAGAGATGAAGCCCTATTGAGAAGATCTTGAGCTGCCTCCCCATCGATTCCTCAATGGACCAAGCATCATCAAAGCTCATCGGAGTTCATCTTAGAGTGCCTTCCGGTGATCAAATTATTCAGGGATTGATTTGTTTCAACTCGTTGGAGTGAGGGATTGCTTGTAATCAATTTAGTTTGGGATTTGATTTGACTCAATTTGGCCCTTTAGGTCAAATTGGCTCAACTTGGGTCAAGAGACCAAATTGGCTTGGTTTGGTTCAATTTGTGGTTGAGTGGTGTTCAATACTCAATTTATGATTGATGAGAGTCATTGATTGCAATTGATTGGAGTTGGAATGAGATTTAGTTCATTTTGGTCCATATGGGTTAATTGGGTCAACTTGGATCAAGTGATCTAATTGGTTTCGTTTGACCTAATTGATTGCAATTGGGCAATCAAAGATGATCAACAATCATTATAGAGGAGATTGGAAGGGTTGATTCAATCCAATTTGGGTTGGATTGAAGTTTGAGACAATTTGGTCATTTAGGCCACTTTGGGTCAAGTCGATCGATTGGGCTAATGGAGTTGAATTGGTGGAATTGGGTGTTGAGAAGAGTTCAATGATGGATTTAAGGTTGATTGGTGGCCTTGATTACAATTGATTTGGGTTTTATTGAATTTTAGCACATTTGGACCTTTTGGGTCAAATGGGCTAACTTGGGTTAATTAGATTCATTTGGTTTGATTGGTTTGATTCTAAGTATTGGAGGGATTTGAAATGATCTATTGAATGATTTGAGTGCTTTTATGACAAACAAATTGGATTTGGTTTACTTGAATGGGTATTGGGTTGGATCCATAGGATCATGTTGGAATTAACTTAGGTTAGGGTTTAAGCTAATTTAGCTTGGAGCTTGGATAGAAAACAAAATCCAATTTAGGTTGGTTGTGTTGGTTTGAGATTGGTTTTGGATGAGTGGACAAGCATGGGTTAGCTTAGGCCATAGGATAGCTAAGACCTATTTTTCTTAAGGCATATCCTAAGCTTAGGGTATGGTTTCCTAAGTCTCTAAGCTTGGGTTTAGTGTTTCCTTAGCCACTAGAAGTGTCCTATGACTAGAAAAATTTAGGTGTCTAGAAGGTTCCTAAGTCTAAGATGGGGCAGGTGAATCCTCACTCCAAAAGTGAGGTTAACAGTCGATCAAAGATCTCACAGCTTGGATCATCCTATAATTTCCTATAGAGGATTCAATCAGATGATTCAACTAAATCATCTGCTTGTTCCTAATATAAGAAATATACGAAAATTTTATCTCTTTCAATGATGGTGAAGACCGAGCTCCATCTGCATTTCGCAGCTAAGTGTTTGCTTGCTTGCTTCAATACTTAACCCATTATGGATCAAATAGATTTGGTTGAATCCAATTGAGTCAAATGACCTTCTTGACTTAATTGTATTGTATTTAGTTTTTAGCAGTATTAATCCAAGTATTTAGAATGATTTAATTCATTTGAATTTCATTTGTTTTGGGTTTAAAATCACTTGACCCAATTTGGGCTTAAAGAGTTAAGATTGGTCTAATAGGGTTAAATAACCATATTAGTCAAATTAATCCCAATAATTAATTAATTTATGTTTAATAATGATTTTTAAATAATTTTAGATAATTTAGTTTGGTTTATTTTAATTTAATTTGGATTTGAATTCAATAAAGTCCATTTAGGCCCATTTAGGTCAAAAGGTCTAATTAGCCTAATTAAGGATTTATTAGTTTTATCATTTTTTAAATCATATTTAAACATGTTTATTTTATTATTTGGAATCTTTAGAATGATTTAGTTTGATCAAATTATGATTGGTTGACCTTTGACTTGGTAGGACCCAATAAGTCAACCCTATGTTCAATGGTTGACTACCTTTGACTTTCATTTCATTTTATTCCATTCATATTTATGTTATGCATTTTATGCTTTTAATTTTATTTAGTTTAAGTTTTTTTTTATTTCATTTGAATTTCTTTGGATTTGAGTGCTTTGAGATTAAGTAGGGTAGTTGGGTTAGCCTACCAATTTCCTTAGCTCAAGCTCAATTGGATTTAGGTTTTTATTTTGAATGCATTTAGATCAATTATTTATTTAAATTTGGGTTGGGTTTGGACCCACATAATCCCATTGAGTTAGGTCAAATCCTTGAAGGATGCACCTGGTCACTAGGTGTAGTGTCCTCAGTACCTAATTAAGAGACTCATAATCTAGGATTAGGTGTCTTAATTTTTGGTTTTATAAATAATGTTAACCTCATTCAAAAATGAGGTAAATAATATGTTCAAGGAAATAAAATTAAATTTATTTTTGAGTTGGAATTTTCATTAAAATGTTAAGACTTAGATTCCAACAACATAAGATTGTGAAAATGCCTAAGAGGTGAGGGCTTACACTCGTAGCAAAATAGAAACAAGCAGCTTCTAAACTTACATTTAAAGTGCTATAGCATAAGCTTAGAGCTCGACCTAATTATACTCGAAAAAGTGGGATATATCAGTTCACTTCCACTAGAGAGAATGAACCAATCTTACTCTTTTGGGCTTACAACTGCCTAGAGTGGCTATTACCAGCTAACACCTTCTGTGATTCAAAATCATGTCGATCTTGTCCAAATGCAAGAGAGTTAAGCTGTTGTTTATTAGGAAAGAATTTAGAGTCTAAAACTCATTCAATAAAAGGCTTGATCATGATTGGTGTGTAAATTATTACTTAGACTAATGCAATAAAATTAACATATTTTAATTCCCTTTTGACTCATCATTTTAGACTCACGCTTGAGAGAATTCATGCCTAAATGCATGATGAAGATTAGTTATATGCAAAATCAGATAGAATGGGTGTTCTCCACTATAAGAAATTTCTCTCATATATCAAGCATGTCCCTTATCATGCAAGAATGGAGACCACCTATTTGCAAGAGTAAAATAATATGCATGGATGTTGTTATAACATACAACCATACAATTATGGGGTTACTAAATCTTTTATTTTCTTGATTAGAATCCTAGGCTTCAAAATGAGGTTATGAATTTGCTTAAATTTTAGTTGTTGTTGTGGTAGAAAATTTAATTTTCTGAAGAACCTAATGTATTCAAGCTATATATCAAGCAATCACACTTTAAGAAACTTATAATAAGTATGTTATTTCTTATGCACAAACAATATAAACATAACAATCAAACATGAATCACATAAAAGAATAAGAGGTCGGTGCGGTCAGGTATCGTATATACCCTAGAAAAGAAAAGAAAATGGATAGCCCAGCTCTACCCTTATACAACCGAGATTATAATTAAATTACAAATGAAAAGAAGCTATTGGGGGTCTTCAATTCTTCATCTTCACCTCCACTCCATGGATAGGAACACTCCAAGCTTTATAGGGCCACCCAGGTCTATGCCTTTTGGCTCTTGCTTAGCTCTATGTTAACCTCACTTTTGGAGTGAGCTTTCAACTTCTTCATCTTAGACATAGGAATCCTCTTATACATTAAGAGTTCATTAGTCTTAAGACACTTCTAGTAATTAGGTGAACACTTAACCTAACCCTAGATACTTAGAAGAGTTAGCCATAGGAAGAGGTTATGCCTTAGGGTATTAGGAAAACTTGCCTACCTATAGCTTGAACCAAATCCTTACTTCCTTCTTTCAAGTTAAACTTCAAATTCAAATTAAGTTCAAACTCAAATCAACTTCAAATTCAAACCAACTTCAAATTAAAATCAACTTCAAACTCAAATCAACTTCAATTCCAATGGATTTTCTCAAATCATGAATCAAATCTCAAATGATTGAAATCCATGATCAATTCCAAACCCAAAAATCTTTCCTAAGCCCTTTGATTTCATCTTATGGACTTAGCTCAAATAAAATCCAAATCACTTCAAATTCAAAATATTTTCTCATAACTCATTTATATTCTCATTTATATTCACAAATATAAATGAAATATAAATTCAAATATCCAAAACCAAATTCAAAACTCAAACCCAAATCTAATCAAAATCCAACCTAAACTCTTTCAAGTCAAAATCTTGAACTTAACCAAATCAATACAAACCTTTGGATTTTCTCTTCAAACAATCAATACTTCAATCACAAACAAAATTCAAACATAAACTTCAATCGTCAAACCAAAACTAAATTCAAAATTCAAACCCAAATCAAACCCATGTTCATCCTTTGAACTTGAAATTATCAAATGAATCAAAACCCATTTGACTCCAAATCACTAGCAAATGGATTTATATTGCAATCAAAAGTCCATATGTGAGTTCAACCAAACTTGGATCAAGCCTTGATCAAGCCAATTGACCCACTTAAGCTCACTTGCCCCAAAGTGACCTAAAGCACCTTTTTGAGTCAAATTCTATTCCTACCCAAATTAGATTGAACTAAGCCCATCTAAGCCTCACATTATGAGCAACAATCATCATAAGATGATCAATCACTCAAATGGGGTCAAACTAAGTCAAACCTAACCTTTGACCAAGTCAACACTTAGCCCAAATGGAACCTAAACTAGCCATAATCCACCATAGGCCAAATTGATTGAAACCATTGATCAAAACTAATTCATGATTAATGATTGAACTTGACCAAGTCATCATTTGAGCTAAACCTAGCCCAATTGGCCACTTGACCCAAGTTGACCCAAGTTGACCTAAAAGTCAAAATGTGTCAAATCTTGATCAAAGCCAAATTGATTGGAACCAATGGGTCAAGTTCATTCTAAATCACTTGTTGAACTTGACCAAAGCCTCAATTGGCCAACTAGACCCAACCGAGCTCAATTGACCATGAACCTAACTTGACCTAAAAGGTCAAATCAACTTGAAACTTAATAAAACCAAAATTGATTGAAACTAAAGCTAGAAAAATATTTCAAATGATCAACTAAGCCTAAACTAACCCATGACCTAACCCAATTAGTTCAAATGGGTGGAATTGGTCAACTTGACCCATTTGACCTAAGAGAACTCAAATGAACTAAAACCATATATAAATCAAATTGAACCAAACCAATGATACCAAATCACTCCAAATGATCATTTGAAGTTGACCTAACCCATGATTTGACCCAATTTGACCAATTGGTCAACTTAAGACAAATCATATCAAATAAACTCCAAATTCATTGAAAATTGGCACAACCCATTTTTCAATCATTTCAAATCTGCCTAAATTTAAATCAAAGCCAAATGACCATTTTACCCTTGGGTCAAAGGGTAACCTATGGACAAATCCACTTGGAATTTGGTCAAATTCTTTTCATAGCCACTTGGCATCCTCCTAGTGGACCATTTGGACACCAAGGAGGTGCACATGACCCAATGGGTCAAACCCAACCCAAGGCCAAAACTGACCACTCCAATCAAAATTCTCCACATGGATCACCTCCCACACTCATTTAACACATGTGCACCTCCACACTTCCACTCCTCTGCCAAAATCAAGCATGGACTCCTAACAACCTAAACAACCCATTCAATATCAATTTGATCAAAATGGCAAAGTGGCTCATCGTCGATCAAGTAGGGGAGATATACTCCCCTCATTTCCACTCAAACCATTTTGCATTCAATTGAGCTCGAGGATCAAAGGCAAGCACCCCAAGCTTCCAAGCATTCCTAAGCTCATTCCATTTCTTCCTTTGCTAAGAAAATGGGAGGTAGGAGAAATTTCCACTTAGCTCAATCCTCAATCAAACTCCAATTGACTTTGCAAGCACCATCAGGGAGACAAGTCGAGCTCACCCAAGCTTTTCCCAAGCATCCAAGCCACGGGAAGGGTGACCTAGACCAAAGCCGCAAGCCATTGAAGCAAGCTTTGGTCAATTGGAAGATCCACTACAAATTGAAGCTTGAAACCTTCAACAGGGCTTCATCTCCACTATATGAAGCTACCTTAATGGTTGGAAGTGCCGGTGATAACCTCCGATGAGGTATGCCTCAAAGAAAAAGTAGGAACTTTGGTCCTTTGTGAAGGGAATTGTAATCCCATTGAAATTCAACCATTGGATCTTCTTTTATGCTGATGGTGTGGGTTGAATCTCTACCTTATCGAGCTCAAGTGAGCTCTGATCAAGATGGAGGATGGACTTCTATCTCAGTGAAAAGATGAATCATGGACCATCCCGCATTTTGGATGGACCATCCCAATTAATGATCCATTGATTTAATCCCTCATAACCATGGTTTGATCCATCGATCCTTGATCGACGGCAGGGAAAGCAGTGCAATCACAACATGACCAATTGATAACTTAAATAACCAATCCATGCCACATGGAAAGTGTGTCGCCATGCCATGGCGCCAACGGATTAGTTATATAATTAGGCTATTTAATCCCTTAATCAAAAACTTCATAAATTCATAAATGTAGAAAAAAAATATAAAATGAACTCATTTTAAAGATAATTCAGGAGGAATTATATAAAATTATTTCTAATTGATTTTGAATCGTGAATTTATCTTAATTAGGGTTTAATTAAAACTTAATAATCTTAATTACTCCCTAATTATTTCATTAATTAATTCTCAAATATAATTAGTGGGATGACCTCCCATAATTTTCTTGGAATTTATTAATGAGTTAATTAAGGAAATTAATTAATGAATCCCTAATCATCCCCTTAATATAATTAAAAGTAATTAAGCATGTGAATAGTGGCTTAATCATAATTAAACTTTGTTTAAGTGAAGAGAAGGTTTATGGAATGGATTTGGGGTATTTTCCTCAAGTCATTCCCTAAACCTGCTTTCTTCCTTAATCCAAATATAAGGACTAATACACTAATGATTTTCTTAATTAGCATAATTAAACTTTCAAAATCAATCCTTAATCAATTCTAGTTGGGTAGATCCTTAGGTGTTCAAAAGCCTAAGTGGCTTTAAGGAAATCATTTCCAACTCACATGTGTGGAAGGTTATGAAAGTACTTAATTAAACCCTTTAGCTTAATTAATCAATAATTGTGAGCCAATTGCATTAGGCCCCTTTCTTTCTTAGGTGCATTGATTTAAATTTGTGGTTGCATATCATATGTTGGCTCATAATTATTTGGTTAATTATATGTTAAAGTGGTAGTAAGGTAATTAATGGACTTAATTTACACCTTAACCTAAACAAAACATAAAATCAATCTAATTGTTCTAAAATTAAACTAAATCAATTCACATGGGGAAATGGGTTAGGACCAGCAAACTCTTTTCACATTTCCTAAATCAAATCAAACTCAAAATAAAAAATAAAATCCCTTTAAAGAAATTTTGATTCACTTTAAATGATCTTATTTTATAGATTGTCTTTAGAATTAATTAGGTGAATGAAGTTACATGCTTACATCACTTTATTTCTTTCAAGCATGCTAAATGTTGTCATATGAAAATCATGCATTCATATCTTTTGAAAAATCAAAATAAAAGAAATGTTTCCTTTATGTCAAATTGCATGTTTAGGCTAAAGTAAGAATATGAGTGGCTATTATCACTACTAAATCAAAATATATTTTCAAAACTTATAAATCAAAGATTATAAATGGAAGTATGCTACTTATAAGTACTTATAAGCTTGCTTGTGATTATAGAATAAAATGTGTTATGTGATTTTCTTTTCTTTTCTTGACATGGATTTGTATAGGATTTGCAAAGTGTATAGTTCATTTGAAAAGAACATAACTCTTGCTTAAATCCATTCATATACACTTCTATGTTATGAATTAAGAAGGATCTTCACATTATACATGTAAATTGCATAACCAACAAAACAAAACAAACCTTTTGCATGATTCTTCATCCATTTGTTTTCTTTTTTGTACATGCACATGTATTTAAGAAAAGTATATTAGGACATCTGGAGGCTTTAAGTATACAAGAAGGTCTTGTACCTTATACCCTTGGTATAGAAAATAATGGTCATACTCACTTATGTCTTTCATACATGTAAATGTGCATTTGATTAATGGATAAAAGAATCTCTCTCTCTTTCTACTTAACAAAATCATGCATCATGAAATCCAAATTTTCTTAAGCAACATCTCTTAGCATTCATCATTAAGGTGTGCTAAATATTTGCATTGCTTGTATAGATATGCTTAGATCATTTCATATGTTGGAAAAGAAATAAATGGTTGTGTGTTTGTGATAGTAATTTAATTTAATTAATCTTAAAATGCCTTTCTTATTGAATAGGTTTATTTAGAGCAAATCTAAACATAGGATTAATTAAAATACATAACAAAATATTCACTAAAGAAAATCACTAATGAATCTACCTTAGAAATTACTTATAGGGAGGAAAGAGAAGTTCTCTTCTCTTTCCTCTCTTTACAACCTTAGTAATTAAGTGTAGGTTCATTCAAACCAAATCAAATCATCAAATAAAATTAACAAATCAACTAAATCAATTAAATGAAATAATCCTCTAGGTTAAATCCTTCACACTTAGAAAACTCCAACCTTAAACCCTAGCTAAGGCATGCCACACAAGCCTTAAATGGCACACATATTAGGCTAAGTCACCATTTCTAGCTTTATGTTTGGGCAGTGCATGGTTTGATGCCTGATTTTATTTTGTGATGTAATGTTTTAGTCTAGATGTTTGGGTGCATGTGCATTGACAGGATGATAGGATGATCTTAGTCTAATCATTATCTTTTTCAGGAGATTGTGCTTAAGGGGTGATGTAATAAAATAATAATAAATTCTTTTACTGTGCAGGTTGCTTATACCTCTAAGCATAATTCAAATTAGGATAGGTAGACTTAGTTACCCATGTGTGGGGTGCTAAGTCCAATTTATTCCTATAACTACTTGGGATTGTGTGGTATGTTTAGCTAATCTCTATTTTGCAAGTTTTAGTTAGATTTTACATTTCTCATTTTCATGTAATTTTGCAATTAAGATTTGGAATGAATGTTATGGGAGAATAGGATGAACATTCATTATAAGACTATGTCTTATGCACTATGTGAAGCCTTGGAGCAACTACATCCCAACCAACAAAAAGAAGGAAAGAAAGAAAGAAAAGAAAAGAAAGAAATGAAGAATAAAGAAATGAAGAATGAAGACCCCCATAACATGAAATCATTTTTTATTGTAATTAATTCATTTGTAATCCGGGTTGTATAAGGGTAGAGCTCAGCTACCCATTTCTTTTCAGGTTGTGCAATGGTACCCGACCACAAAGGCCTCTTATTCTTTTGCACTAGCTTTATAAAATAGTTTGATGTTTGTTTAGCTTGTGCATTATAATGGCATATTTTTCCTAGTTTCTTCCTTGCTTTGATGAATGGCCTGGATGTGATTAGGCTCTTAGGAAAAAATAAATTTTCTATTAAAATTAACTAACTCAAAATAAAAATTAACAACTCATAATCTCACCTAAAACATAGGGCATAAATCAAGATAAAAGACTTAGCAACCTCTTAGCTGGATGTTGTGTGTCTCATATCATGCATAAAAAGCATCTTGCTTCACACTTGCTTATGGAGGGCTTCCACCTTTGCTAGGGAACTTGGCTTGACCTTTGAGAGCCATGGTGGAAACACACCTCCTTCTTGTTGATTTTGGCCCATAACCAATTTCTCATGCATTAGGCAATATGCTATAGTGTCAAATGAATTGTCCAAAAATTAAAATAAAACATAATAAATTTGCATTAGATTTAAGTCATTAATCATGCCCTACATGATCTAGTCTCTTAGGGAGTGTGTTTAAGGACTTAGTCTTTCTAAATAAATAATAGCCTAGCTCTTGCAAAAAAGCATATGACTTGCCTACATGTATTTAAAATTGTAGGAGGAGTTAGTTGGGGCCACCCCGTTATTGTAAGTCCAATAGGTGGTTTATCCTCTCGGAGGTAAACCAAATATCCCATTTTGCCTTAGATTTAGGTCATGCTTGGCCCTCGCCAAAGCTCCTAGATTTAGGTCTGAGGTTGTTATTTCCTTGCTACAAGCATAAATCCTCACCTATTAGGCGTTTCCATGATCTTGTGTTATGAAATTGCAAGCCCTAGATTTCTAATAAAAATTCAACTCAAATAATTAACTTCTCTCAAATTTCAAAAGTATGAAGCCCAACCATAGGATAGTTTGGGATGCTTCCTAGGCTTCCTAGTATCATAAGCATCCCTACTTATCTTCCTTTGGTTTGATAATAACTCCTCCTCTTGATCAATCCCACTTGATCTTCCAAAAATAAACCAATTGATTGATAGTCCTATCTTCAAAATCTTTGGAGACAATGATCATTTACCTCATATTCTTAAGATGTAATTAACTATGGGGCTTGCTTCCGGGGAACTTAGCTTTAAAATAAACTATGCTTTACTTTTCCATATAAAGTAGGAGAAGAATCTCTGGTACATCCGAAGACCCATAGTCCTTAGGAGTCCTCATTAGGTGATTAGGTCCATTGTAGGATGATGACTTCTATCTCTTGAGATAGTACATCATTCCTCAATGCCATACCTGATCACCCTAATGAGAACATCTGCAGATCTACATGGTGTCCAACAAGAAGTGTTATTTTTGTCTTCATTTATTTTTTTCCAAAGATGGATGAAGAATTAAAAAAATTCACCACAGCTTTTTTTGGCAACTCCGCTGGGGATGGTTCCTATCTCTATCTTTGGTAAATGATCATTGTCTCCAAGTATCGATAGTGGATTTATACTTTGTATGAGTCTGAGACTATCTTTCTTTTCCATTGGCACTTAGTTTATTTCATTCTTAGCTAAGATAGCCAACATCCTTTATATTTTAGGACCTCACTCTGTGTGGGTCTTAAAATCTCTATTGGTTCCCCAATAGGTGAAAATAAAAAAAAAATTGAATAAAAAGAAATAACTAAAGACTTCCTCCTTACCATTTCTATGGTAAGGTAAGGTTCATTCCAAAAATAAAGAAAAATAAATCCTTTATAAAACATCAATTTCCAAAAAGCACTTTTTCAAAATGCACATAATAAAATATTTGCACAAAAAATTTTATAAATCAACCTCATCTGACAATCTTCATGATTATTATATGGAGGATCTTTTCAAAATAAAAATCAACAATCATATTTTCAAAAAGAAAAATGAACATCTTCATTGAATATACCCAAATTTATTGAATGAAGATTTCATTTCAAAAACAAAATCAATAATAATCTTTTCAAAAAGCATATATGAACATCTTCATTCAATATACCTAAATTTATTGAATGAAGATTTCATTTCAAAAATCAAAACCAAAATCATTTTTCAAAAGCATAAATGAACAATCATATTCAATTTATTGAATGAAGATTTCCAAATAAAAATCAACAACCATCATTTCAATATCAAAATCAACAATCATCTTTTCAAAAATAAAATCATCATCTTTTCAAAAATAAAATCAGTAATCATCTTTTCAAAAATAAAATCAACAATCATCTTTTCTAAAACAAAATCAACAATCACCTTTTCAAAAAGCACATATTTGAAAATAAACATCCTCTTTCAATATACTCAAATTTTTGAAAGAAGTTTTCATTTCCAAATAAAATCAATCATAACATTGAAATTCCATTTCAACATATCCCATATGTTGTTAGAATTTCTTTCTTCAAAAAAAAACAAAATTTCATCTTGAAAAATTAAATATAATTGACTCATTTGACATACCCAAATTTGTCAAATGAGATTTCATTTTCAAATTTGATTCCTTTATTTAGCATACCCAAATTTGCTAAAGATCCTCTTTCAAAAAATCAAACATCAAATCAAAGACATTTGAACCTTATTTAGCATACACAAATTTGCTAAGTAAAGTTCTCCTTTTCAAAATCAAAATCAAAATCAAAACACATTTGATTCTTCATTTAGCATACCCAAATTTGCTAAGTGAAAATCTCTTTCAAAAAATCAAAATCAAAACATCAAAACAAAAAATATTTGGATCTTCATTTAGCATACCCAAATTTGCTAAGTGAAGATCCTCTTTCAAAATCAAAATCAAACAACATTTGGATTCTTTATTTAGCATACCCAAATTTGCTAAATGAAGATCCTCTTTTCAAAATCAAAATCAAAACACATTTTGGATCCTTTATTTAGCATACCTAAATTTGCTAAGATCCTCTTTCAAAATCATCAAAATCAAAACACATTTGATCTTATTTAGCATACTCAAATTTGCTAAGAAGATCCTCTTTCAAAATTAAAAAATCAAACATTTGATTCTTCATTTAGCATACCCAAATTTGCTAAGTAAGATCCTCTTTTCAAAAATAAAAAAAATCAAACATATTTGATTCTTCATTTAGCATACCCAAATTTGCTAAGATCCTCTTTTCAAAAATCAAAAATCAAAACACATTTGGATCTTTCATTTAGCATACCCAAATTTGCTAAGTGAAGATCCTCTTTTCAAAATAAAAATTACAAAAATCAAATACACTTGGATTCTTCATTTAGCATACCCAAATTTGCTAAGTAAAGATCCTCTTTTCAAAAATTAAAACAAAATAAAAGAAAACCTTTGGACTTCATTTAGCATACACAAATTTACTAAGTAAAGATTCCATTTCCAAATTCACATGATTCACAAACAAGAAAAAGAAGCTGACAATTGTTTTCAAATAACTCATTTAGCATATCCAAATTTGCTAAATGCGTAAATCCCAAACAAAATCAATTGACCCTTTACTTTAACATACCCAAATTTGTTAAATAAAGAGTCCCCAAACAACAAAAATTAAAATCAAATTCAAACCAATGGAAGCATCAATCTCTTCAAAATATTTGAACCCATTTCCAACATACACAAATTTGTTGAAAATGGTTTCTAAATTCAAAAAAATCTCCTCTTCAATTCTAAATTAAAAAATCTCTCCTAAATCAAAGAGCCCCACTTAACATATTCAAATTATTGTGTGTGGGTTCAAATTCTAAAAAACAAATTAAAGTAGAAATCTTATTTGAGTTTATTTTCCAAAATTATAGAATTTTAACTCAATTTTAGTCAATTTCAGTCAGCCTCCAATTTAATGGAAGCTGGCACGTGTTTTTCCTTTTGGGATGGATTTGGCCTTAAATCGAGCCAGCCTCCAACAGACTGACTTTGCCCACCTCATTCGTTTTGGCCGAGATTTTGAGGGGGCTAGGATTACATGTGAGGGGACCACCCTCACAACCGTCAGTAAGAGTGTGGTGAGTGGCTGTCATCTAGGTTGAGATATTCAAGTTTCCTCACTAAGAGGAAGGCATGGCGCTTGCACAGTTACAAGAATGCCCAATGGTTCCATTTCTACCCCAAGAGGGCTAGCACCCACTCTATTTCTTCAAGAGAAGGCACGCTATCTTTATGGATAGTCTCCCGTGTGGTCTAGTTCCCATACTACTCCTCCTAGCAGGACCCAGTACAGCAACAGATGCCACAAGATCACGAGGCATCATGTGTGCATAGCTAAAGAGGTAGAGGTAGCTGCTCAATCTACAGTAGAGGAGGCACCCAGGATAGTCTCTCCTCTGATCACAGAGAACAAGTTTCACCCCCTCTCTGGTTCCAATGGAGAGGAAGAAATTAGGAGGATCTCAGTTTCACCTCCACCTACAGTTCACTTTGAGGCTCCCATTAGAGATAGGAGGAGTCACGCTAACCTTAGATCGCTTCTCAGAGTGGGCTTAAAATGATCAAAGTCCTGGGCCCAATTTGATTTATGATATATCATCCCTCACAGTGTAGGGGAGCACATCCAACAAGAGAGGGCTAGAGAAGCCCGTGCATACGTCACAAGAGAGAGACATGTATGCTAGACAATCGCCAGCCCTCATGGACTTTCTTGATTGACGCCATGCGATCGATCATGATGTAGGACTACTACCCACCATAGAGAGGAGCTCCTACGTGAGAGAGAGGTTGCCCACACTACTCTACTCCACACCCATCATCTCTAGTACAAGTTCCATCATCCACAGTTCTAGAAAAAGCCATGAAGATTGCATCTGGGGAAAAGAGAGCCCCACTAGTGATTCGGCTACAGCTAAGAGATTCCATTCCATGTACACCGCCAACTGAGGCGAGGTCGAGCTCTCCTACTCGACCTCCTATTTCAATTTTGGTGAAGAGAGAATGGCGACCACAGAACATCGTAGTTGTGCCATCACCACCACCACCACAATAAAGTATGAAGATAGCAACATCAGAGGGGGAAGGAGACAGTTCAGTTGCCCTCATGGCCATAGATCCTTCCAGGAGTACCACTCCACCTAGATCTAGTGGCAGTGAAGAGCATCTATCCTCTAGTGAGCGTAGTCCTCACAAGGCTAGCTCTCCAGTAGTAGGGGAGGTTAGATGTATATATGTTCATGATATTGATCCTACCATTGGTCAGCCTCAATCATTTGTGTCTGCGGCTTGGACCCTCCCTAGATGATAGCTCAAGATCTTGAGAAGAAGGAAATTCTAGGGTATGCCTAGTCTGACTTAGAGGATGAAAAGGTCAATTTTGATCCCAATGAAGATAATCTATTGGAGGATTCAATAGGAGTGCATATGGTAGACACCAGGAGTTCCCTCCTTCAGGATCAACAGACCTTGGAAGGTGTTGCACAAGATGACAGAGCCTACTCGACCCAACACCTCCTTCAACAACTAAAGCAAAAGGATGAACAAATAAATAGGATGGGAAAGAGGCTTGAAGACTTACTAGCAGCAGTTTTGGCACTTCAGAACCAATCCCTAGCAGTGCATCCTACTATTGCATAGATCGATCAGTTAGAGTTGTTGCATGTCTTGGATCAAGCCAAGACTTCACCTCCAGTAGAGTAGGGTAGCACTAGCTTGTATAGAAAAGTAGTAGATAGTGCCTCCATACCAGAAAAGGCATTAAACTCATGGTTGAGCATCAAGTGAGAGAAGCATTGTACAAACCCAAGGAGGATCATCGGTTCCAACGTTGGTGGCAATGATGCATTACTATTCTGACTTTTTATCAGTAGTTTAGCAAGCATTACACTGAACTCCCCAACAGTTTAGTGATGGCTTTTGCTAAGTTGGAGAAACTCTTCATTAAGAGGTTAGCTGGAGCTCATTAAAAGGTGACTATAGGCAATCTCGTTGTGGCTCAATAATACCCCGGTGAGTCTCTAGTTGATTATATTCTCAGATGGCATAATTTGAGTATGAAACACGAACCACAACTGTTTGAACAGTATGACATTGAAATTTTACTAAAGAATATTCATGGCTTGATTGCCTTCATGCTCAAAGGTTTTTCCATCAAGATATTTGAGAAGCTAATCAACAAGGTGGATAGCTTACAAGGAGAAGCCAAATAGTTACCTTTCCCAGCTCAGTCAACAAAGCCAAAGCCATAGAAATCTTATGAAAAAGAAGCAGGGCGTGAGTTGGATAAGGGGAAGCAACCGAGAGATGATGAGAGATCTCATGCTCCCAATCATCATCACTCACCACCACCACTAATATCCCACCATCACCACACATAGCCTCCATGGCCTTCACCCTCCTCCTCACCATATCACAAAGAATGGTACACATACCCACCGTAGGGAGCTACCATCCACCTACTCTTTTGGATAAACTAAATAAATTTTATTCATTTAAGAGGGAGGTAATCAAGAAAATCTTTAAGAATCTCTTAAAGAAACTTGTTTGTTAGCTATTTGAGCCTAGGAAGCTGGAGGAAGTGGGCAGGAGCAATGATCCTAACTTTTGGCCCTACCACCACATGCTAGGTCATGTTTTGGAGGATTACTTTACAATCAAGGATTGTCTTGAGCATAGGTACAAGACAGGCACCATAGTTATCTCAAAGGAATACCTAGTGAAACAAGCATCTAGTTCTGTTAGGGTAATCCTTGGGGATATCTGTGATCCTCTCAAAATCAAAGAAGGTTGGCATATCTCCTTACCCCGAACCTCTAAAAAGATTATTTCAAAATCAAGAAACTTTCCTTGTGTGCGAGGTAGCTCAACCTCCAACATCAAGGAAGGAAGTTGCCAAAGATACTTGGGAAAGTGGAGCTCGAAGAAGAAGTAACAAGCCCACACCACTGGATAGCCAAGTAGCAACCAATCGACCGAGCCCCTCCATTCCACTATGTCGCTATCAACACGCCTACTTCAGAGCTCTTCTTCTAGTAGACATCTTGTATCGTGGATGAGGGCATCAAATCCCTCACCCCACTTTTACTATATTCTACTATGTACCTCCTTCAAAATCCAAGAAATCAAGGAATAAAGCTAGTTTGAATTACATCTGTCACTTTTGATGGGTTGTCTAATTCTACTCTCTTAGAAAACTCTTCAAGTCTAAATAATAATTATAACTTTGATCTTCCTCTTCTCGATTTTAGAGTTGGACTTTCCTTCTCTCTGTATAGTTCACCTCTTGAGATAGACTTGGAATCATCGATTACGAGGGTCTATAGGAGAAGGCTGTAGGTGAGCAATGGCGGTAGAATCTTCCACTAACCTTCCATAAGAGATCACAGTCAACCTCCCTAGTGGCAAGGTTCTACCTCCTAGCACCTCAAGATAAGGGAAACAAGTCATTGGTTGATGAGCAGCTCCTCCACGGATGCTCCACCCTGGATATGCTTTATGTAGGATTAGCCTGCAGTGATTATAATGTCCTCCACCTAAGAAAGTTTTCATCTAAGTTAATATATGATGCCCTTGTCTTATCTAAAGAGATGAGGAACCATTAATCAAGGCTCTTCTTGATTCAAAGATATGCTTAGCTCAGCTGACCACTGATGGAGAGGAGGCACATTATCCTAGAGAAGCCCAAGAAGTCACTTTCATGATGATCTTCTATTGAGGGACATGGAGCACAACCATCCCCTCTACATCATAGTGGATATGGGCAGATCTAGACTTTTCAGGGTTCTTGTTGATCCAGGTGCATCGATGAACATTATGAGTCTAAAGACCCTTGCTTACTTGAGGATTGACATATCTACACTCTGAGGAGATTGGATGATGTTGAGAGGATTCAATGAACAAGGTGAGAGGGCTTTAGGTTCCATAGTGGTACCTTTGGAAATAGGTGATTGGAAGAATGAAGCCAAGTTTTATATCATTGATTCGAATACTTCGTTCACTGCTTTGTTCAGTAGGCCTTGGATACATCAAAACAAGATGATTCCATCTTCCCTTCATCAGTGCATCAAGTTCAGAAGGGATGGAATTAAATATTGTGTTAAAGGAGATGAAAAATTATTTTCAATTAGAGAGGTAAAGAGGTGACCTACTATCTTCCTAAAACACCTTTTTCTCATGAACTTGGTCAAAATACAAATGCAAAAAAAAGGAAAGTACAAGTGAACGAGAAAAGAATATTAAGGAAGTAGTAGAGCTGTATGTCACATTCCACCCATAGTTCATTCCACCATACAGACATATGGGTAGGATGACTCAACCTCCAACAAGCAAAGGTAGAGGCAGAAACAGAGGTAATTCCAGAGGTGGAAGACCCCATAGTTGGCAAGACCAACAGGGTTATGTTATAGTTCACGAGAACTATTCACTATTCACTTGGAATCCAACTGAGGATGAGTCTAATGTGATTAGCATACCAGCCAACCCCTCTCAGTGGGTTTCATTGGAGGTGACACTTGAGCCGGACATCAATAAAGACTAAGCCTCCAAGCAAAGCACGAATGTATTCGAATCAAGTTTATGTGAAACTATTAAGCAGCAGTTAAGAACCTTAGCTCTAACCTTACTTTCTTCTCAAAAAGTTAACGGTTTAGTGGTTAAGGAAGGTCCTCAGTCTTTCATGTATGTCAAGCCGAAGAGATTCCTATTGGGATCATCATCCTCAAGTCCAAAAACTGATGTAGGACTTGAGGATGATTCATATAAAGAATTAATGCAATTAACTTTTGATTGGTACTTGCCTTGTGTTCTTAATCTTGTAAAGAAGGGTTTGATTCCTTATACATGGTCCAAGCACAGGTTAGAGTACTTTGAGAAGCTATGGAACAATAGAGGCAGGGATGTACAATCAATATCAGACTAGGATTCGGTATAGTTGGTCCAGTCGACGATGATGATTACTACTTAGTTGTTACCAATCATTTGGAGTCTGATAGGTTCTTCAACCACACTAGCTCTTATGAGGATGTGTGTTTAGAAATTTCAAATGATCCAAATGATCTCCAAATCAAAGATGCACCACTAGAATTTGAATAAGAGATTCATTCAATAATTAACAAGCTTAAAGAAATCAACCTTAAGATAGAAAAAAATTTAGGCCCAACATACATCAGTCCGTTGCTGAATAAAGAAGAAACCAATGACTTAGTTAGGCTATTGACTGAGTTTAAGGATTGCTTTGCATGAATCTATGAAGAAATGCCTAGATTATCTCCTGACATAGCAGTCCACAAACTAGCAATAGACCCTAATGCTAATCCTATCAAGCAAGCTCTAGACACCGATTAGAAATCAAACAACAGTCATTTAAGTTAAGAAATTGATCGTTGGTTTCATCGGGAAGAAAAATACCCTACGGTTGCTAGTGTCATTCCATTTAAGAAAAGAATGGTCAAATTTGCATATGCATTGATTTCAGGGACTTAAATAAAGCATGTCCTAAGGATGAGTTTTCTCTTCCTATACCAGAATTAATGGTGGACATTGCCTCATATCATGTAGTATTCTCCTTCATGGATGGGTCATCTAGCTACAACCAAATCAAGATGGTCCCCGAGGATGAAAGAAACACTACTTCAAACCTAGATCGAATATATTGTTATAAGGTCATGCCTTCCGGCCTTAAAAATGCTGGTGCTACATACCAATGAGCCATGACTCAGATCTTCAACAAACTCATTCATCATCAAGTTGTATTATGTTCATGATCTAGTAGTCATAAGTAAAGAAACGGAAGACCATCTCTTTGACTTGAAAGTAGTTTTGAATGGTTAAGATAATATAACCTCAAAATGAATCCCATGAAGTATGCATTCAGAGTAGCTTTAGGGAAGTTCCTTGGGTTTGTTGTCTGACACCGGGAATAAAAATAGATCCAGAAAAGATCAAAGCTATCTTAGAAATGCCACCACCCAAAATTTTAACACAACTCAGATCTTTCCAAGGGCGGTTGGCGTAGCTAAGATGCTTTATCTCCAACCAATCAGGAAGATGCAAGCCATTTTTAGCACTTGTCAAAAAGGACACCAAGTTCAAGTGGGATGACAAGTGCCAGCATGCCTTTGAAGATATCAAATAGTATTTGGTGAAGCCACCAATTCTAACAGCCCCTATCCCGGGCAAGCCACTTACAATCTACACTGCTGCATTGGAAGACTCCCTCGGTGCTTTATTGGCCCAAGCCAATGATGAAGGGAATGAGAGTGCTCTCTACTACCTCAATCATCATCTAATTCCTGTTGAAGCGAACTACCCACCTATTGAAAAACATTACCTAGCTTTAATCTTTGCATCCTAAAAGCTACGTCACTATATACTTTCTCATAAGGTGAACTTGAGTTCCAGAATCAATCCACTACAGTATCTCATGACACGACCAGTGTTATCCAGACATTTGGCATTTGGTCCGTGATTCTCTCACAGTTTGATATCATATTTGTACCCCTTCGTGCAGTGAAAGGACAAACACTAGTGAATTTTTTAACAGCACACCAACTGCCTACTGATTCCCTACTTAGTGAAGATCTCCCTGATGAACAAATCACGAACTTAGGGGAGATTGACAATCACAGCTGGGAGATGTATTTTGATGGTGCAGCTTTCTTTCACAAAGGAGAAGAACCACGATTTACTTTTTTAGGAAAGGTAGGGGTAGGAATAGTTCTCTTAACTCCAAACTATGATGTGATGAGATTCTCATACTATCTCCAATCTATGCACTAACAATGAAGTTGAGTATGAAGCTTTGATTGTCGATCTAGAGTTAGCCATTATATGTGTATCAAAGCATCAACATCTACGTGGATTCTCAACTGGTCAACAACCAGATTGTTTGATCCTACAAGGTTCTCAAACCTAAGCTTCGTCACTAGCACGAGTATACCATGAAGCTATTGGCCCAAATCCCTGAGGTCACCATCTACAAGGTCTCTCGAGGAGAGAACGCGGTAGTAGATGCTTTGGCCAAAATTACCAAATAATTGGCATGTCCGGAAGATGAGTTCATTCCAATAAGGGTCCAAAATAGACAAGTTCTATCCCTTATTGATGTTGAACTTGTCAAGAGACTTTCTCTTGAAAGGGAGGTTGTTGTTGCCAACAAAGACGAGGAGCTGGATAGGAGGCAACCATTCATAGATTATTTGAACATAGACAAACTACCTCAAGAGAAATCACAAGCCCATCGATGAAGTAAAAAAGCTCTATCCTATGTTCTCGTGGGTGACGCCTTGTACCGACAGTCTTTCGATCAAATGTGGTTATGCTATTTAGACAAACACGAAGCTCGTAGGATCATGACTAAGGTACATTCAGGTCTATGTGGAGTACATCAATCTGGTCCGAAGATGAAAGCAAAGATCAAGAGACTAGGATACTATTGGCCTTTGATGATTACAGACCACATGAATGTGGCTAGGAGATGCCATAAATGTCAGGTACACGGTGTGGTCCTACATCAACCACCCAACATTCTACATCCTACTTTGGCCTCATAGCCATTTGAGTGTTGGGGTATAGACATAGTGGGTCTTATCGACCCTCCTTCTTCCAAGAGCATCGGTTCATCTTAGCCACTGACTATTTTTCCAAGTGGGACAATCCCACTCAAGAGGTCACTTCATGTGTGCTCTATTTTTAGGAATATATCATATATATGGGTTGGGGTGTCTCGACAAATTATATCGATAATGTAGTGCGCAAACACTAAGATCGACTTCACCAGAAGGCATGGTATAGATTGGAGATACTCCACCATCTACTACCCCAGGGAAAATGGCCTAGCAGAAGCATTCAACAAAAATCTCATCTAAACACTAAATAGGACACTCGATGATAACAAGCGATAGTGGCATAAGCAGTTGGTTAAGGCCTTATGGGCCTACCACACCACATGCAGAACTCCAACTCAATCTACCCCATTCTCCTTAGTGTATGGGTCCGAAGTCATTCTACTATTAGAAGTTCAAATCCCATCACTAAGGATAGTAATGAGTAGCAAGATCACTACATAGCAGAATGCCAAGTTGCGATTAGATGAGCTTTAAGGTTTGGAGGAGAGACGCCTACGGGTGTGCCAAAACTTTGAGTTATACAAAGCCAAAATGATTCAAGCTCACAACAAGCTAGTCCCTAGAAATTTTCAAGTAGGAGAGCTTGTCCTTGTTCTAAGGAGACCAATTGTTGCCCATTGAGAGATGGGAGGCAAGTTTGAACCCACTTGAGAAGGCCCTTTGTCATATAAAAGGCCTACCAAGGAGGATCTTATCAACTTATTGATTGTAAAGGGGAACAACCGATGCTTCCAATTAATGGACTCTATTTGAAGAAATATTATCCATTAATCATGTTTCAAAACAATTATCATTACAACAACAATAACAACAACAAGCCTTAATCCCACTAGGTGGGGTCGGCTACATGAATCCTTCATCTCCATTGTGTCCTATTATGTGTCAAATTCTCATTTAAATCAAGTATACTAAGATCAATTTTTATACAACTTAACCAAGTCTTTTTAGGTCTACCTCGAGCTTTCTTAACATAAGGCAAATCTAATGCATCTACTCTCCTAATGGGTCATCGGACGACCGATGCTTTATGTGGCCAAACCAATTATCATCAAAAGAAAAAAAAATAATTCTATTCCAATTCATTAAAATCTTCTCTTCTTTTGAAGCGTTGTTTTCTTGTATGTGAATCGCCATGACGTGTTTATGATAGGTGTAAGAGAACCCGAGAAGCATCTATCCCTCTTTCACAACATGAATGCAATCAAACATAAATCCCCAGTGCTACTAGAGTAGGTGTGAGAGAACCTAAGAGGCATCCTATTTTGACTAACATAACTAAGTTAGGTGTGAGAGAACCCAAATGTCATTCTTTCTTAGTGGGATCATAACTACCATTCATGGCACCATTTCATCAATTCCCCAACGTGTTTTAGGATAGGTGTAAGAGAACCCGAGAGGCATCCTATTCCTTCTAACACAAACAAAAATAAACACAAATCTTTTATCTCATGTTATTTTGATGTGGGAGCAAGCCCCCTATGGCACTCACTCACTAACTACTATAGGTCAGGCTGACATGCTACCTTGTTAGTATGTCACTCCAGTGGTCACTTGTCCGGCGAATGTGAGTCCCCTTTATTTCTTCTTGTCTTTCTATTGCAAACCAACGAGTGCCTTGTTAGTTTGATAGGCTTCACTGCCCAGCCAATAAGCTACCTCATGTTGATTTTATTTAAGAAGATGTGAGTCCCCATGCTTTCTTCTTGAACTAACCATCATGCACTGATTAGGTTGAGTATATTTGAGGTTTAGGATAAGTCCCCCAATGGCTCCTTTCTCTTGACTACTCTTGAGTTGATATAAGTCCCCTAGTGGTATTCACTTAGTAGTCGCCCTAGGTCAGATAGCACCTATCGAGTCAAAGACAGACTATCCTGACAATCAGTTCCACTATTGAAAGATGTGAGTCCCCGATGCTTTCTTCCTACGCTGATTGTGGCAAACCGATTGGCACCTTAGGTTGGTTGATGTTCTCTATACGGACAGCGACTCACCTGGTGGATACACCACTCTTGGAAGATAGGAGTCCCCACACTTTCTCCTTGAGTTGGCCATCGAATACTTATAGATATTATCTTCTCCAAGGTTTTGCATAAATCCCTTAATGACCCCTTTCCCTATGGGCACTCTACTTGGATCACATCCTTTGCGACCCCATTTAGACACTACTCGGGTTACTTTAGGATTGGACAATCCCCCATTCCTAGTAGCCACCCATGTGATTGGAGAATTTATTCAGCGGATGCGCAGATTCTCCTTTGATTTAGTAAATCTGAGATATGTCTTGGCTGATATAAGCTCCTTCTCAGTATGATCCTCTCCAAATCAACAAGGTCCATGATAAACAAACAAATAAAAATATTCACTTGTGGATTAAGAATTCAAGCCCTAGTGGCCCTTTTCCAAGCATGCATCCTATCTTTAGGGCATCATCAACAAATCTTCTTATAAGAATTACCTGAGTACGCTTGAATTGAGATAAGTCCCTAGGTCAACACTCTCTTCGTAGTCGTCCTTAGGTCGAGTTCAATCTCTTTTTCCATAAGCAGGTTGCCCCGGCAGTCATTCTACTTTGATAGATGGAAGTCTACTACGCATTCTTTCTAGCATGATTGTTGCAAATTGATGGGTAGCCCTAGGTCAGGTTGACATGTTACCTTGCTAATGTGTCATCCTAGTGGTCTTTTATTCAAGAAATATCTGAGTCCCCATGCTTTCTTCACTGAATTAATCATTGCAAACAGAAAGGCACCCCTTTGGTTGAATAGTTCTCCCCTCGGCCGGGAAGCTACTCCCTTTGGATTGGTAAATCTGAAGTAGACCAAGGCCAACATGGCCCCTACTCACTGCATCATAACCGAGATCCATAAAACTAAAAATGAAATTAATCTTGACTATCTTAGAGTTGATTTAAGTCCCCCAGTGGCATTTACTCAGTAGTTAGCCTAAGGTTGGGTCTAATCCGCTGCCTCGCCAATGGATCACCCCAGTAACTGATCCCTACTTTAGAAGATGTAAGTGTACTACACTTTCTTCCTAGTATAGCTGTTGCACACTAAAAGGCATCCCTTTGGTTGGATAGTCCTACTATGTGGTTTGTAGACTACCCCTTTGGATTGGTAAATCTAATTTGACTAGGCCAACATGGACCTTATCAGTGCATTCCATTGCAAACCGATGGGATCCATCAAAAATAATTAAAAATAAAATTAATCTTGACTATCTTTGAGCTTATTTAAGTCCCCTAGCGGCATTCACTCAATAGTCAGCCTAAGGTTGGGTTCAATCCATTGCCCAATGGATCACCCTAGCAACTGATCCTTACTTTGGAGCATGTAAGTCTACTACGCTTTCTTCCTAGTACAGTTGTTGCACATCGAAAGGCAACTCCTATGGTTGGAGAATTTATTCAGCGGATGTGCATATTCTCCCTTAGTTCAGTAAATATGAGATAAGTCTAGGCTGATATAAGCTCCTTCTCAGTATGATCCCTTGTAAATCAATAGGGTCCACAATAAATAAACAAAATAAACAAACAAATCTATTCCTTTGTGGATTAGGAATTCAAGCCCCCAGCAACCCCTTTCTCAAGCAGGCATCCTATCTTTAGGGTAGTGTCAGCAAAACACCCTATAGGAATTTCCTAACTATGCTTGAGTTGAGATAAGTCCCCGGGTCGGCACTCTCTCTGTAGTCACCCTTAGGTCGGGTTCAATCTATTTTGGCATAAGCAGGTTGCCCGACAATCATTCTGCTTTGGAAGATGTAAGTCGATTATGCATTCTTTCTAGCATGACTGTCATAAACCGATGGGCAGCCCTAGGTCGGGTTGACATGTTACCTCACTAATGTGTCACCCTAATGGTCTTTTATTCAGGAAAGATGTGAGTCCCCATGCTTTCTTCTCTAAATTAACCATTGTAAATTGAAAGGAACCCCTTTGGTTGGATAGTTCTCCCCTTGGCCAGGAAGCTACTCCCTTTGGATTGGAAAATCTGAAATAGACCAAGGCCAACATGGCCCCTACTCTGTACAGTCCATCACAAACTAATGGGATCCATCAAAAATAACTAAAAAAATGAAATTAATCTTGACTATCTTTGAGTTGATTTAAGTCCCCCGGCAGCATTCACTCAATAGTCAACCTAAGGTTGGGTTTAATTCATTGCCTTACCAATGGATCACCCTAGCAACTAATCCCTACTTTGGAGGATGTAAGCCTACTACGCCTTCTTCTTAGTATAGCTACTACACACCGAAAGGCAATCACTTTGGTTGGATAGTCCTACTATGTGGTTGGTAAACTAAACCTTTGGATTGGTAAATAAGAGTTAGACTAAAGCCAACACAGCCCCTACTCAATGTAGTCCATCGCAAACCAATGGGATCCATCAAAAATAATTAAAAATTTAATTAATCTTCACTATCTTTGAGTTGATTTAAGTCCCCCAATGGCATTCACTTATAGTTAGCCTAAGGTTGGGTTCAATCCATTGCTTCACCAATGGATCACCCCAGCAATTGATCCCTACTTTGGAGGATGTAAGTCTACTACATTTTCTTCCTAGTATAGAGTTGCACACCGAAAGGAAACCCCTTTTGTTGGATAGTCCTACCATGTGGTTGGTAGACTACCCCCTTTGGATTGGTAAATCTAAAGTAGACCAAGGCCAACACAGCCCCTACTAAGTGCATTCTACAAACTGATGGGATCCATCAAAAATAATTAAAAAATGAAATTAATTTTGACTATCTTTGAGCTGATTTAAGTCCCTAAGAGGCATTCACTCAATAGTCAGACCTAAGTCAGGTTTGATTTATTGCACAAGAAACCGATCACCCTAATGGTTTCTTGTTTTGGAAAATGTGAGTCCCCATGCTTTCTTCTTAACTTGGGCAATTCTTTTGGTTGGATAGTTCTACTATGTGGTTGGTATACAACCCCTTTGGATTGGTAAATCTGAAGTAGATCAAAACCAGCATGGCCCCTACTCAATGCAGTCCATCACAAATTGATGGGATCCATCAAAATATAATTAAAAATAAAATTAATCTTGACTATCTTTGAGCTAATTTAAGTCCCCCAGCGATATTTACTCAATAGTCAACCTAAGGTTGGGTTCAATCTATTGCCTTGCCAATGGATCACCCCAGCAAGTGATCTTTACTTTGGAGGATGTAAGTCTACTACGCTTTCTTCCTAGTACAGCTATTGCACACTGAAAGGCACCCCTTTGGCTGGATAGTCTTACTATGTGGTTGGTAGACTACCCTTTTGGATTGGTAAATCTGAATTAACCCAAGGCCAACATGATCCCTACTCAGTGCAGTCCATCGCAAACTGATGTGATCCATCAAAAAATAATTAAAAATGAAATTAATCTTGACTATCTTTGAGCTGAATTAAGTCCCCCAGTGGCATTCACTCAATAGTCAAGCTAAGGATGGGTTCAATCTATTGCCTCGCCAATGGATCACCCCAGCAATTGATCTCTACTTTGGAGGATGTAAGTTTACTACACTTTTTTTTAATACGGATGTTGTTGCGAAGGCAACCCTTTGGTTGGATAGTCCTACTATGTGGTTGGTAGACTACCCCTTTGGATTAGTAAATCTGAGCTAGATCAAGGCCAACATGGCCCCTACTCAGTGCAATCCATCACAAATCAACATGGTCCATCTCAAAATATAAAAATATAAAATAAAATCCAATCAACTTCCCCAGTGGAGTCAAATCAAACAATCAAAATAGTTAAAACAATCAAACAATCCAAATAATGAAATCAATCAAATCAACCCGCCTCTCCTCAATGAGATGCAAATCTTTTCACCCCCAGTGGATCCCAAATTCTAATCCCCTAGATGATTTCACAACCTCTTTCCCCAGTGGATGACTTGAACTTGCTCCCCTAATGGAGTGTTCACTTTTTCATCCCTAGTGGAGCACCAAAATCCTAAATCAAATCAATTTCTTCCCAGTGAGACTCAAATCAAATCAAACCTCTCATACCCTAGTGGATGACTTGAGCCTTTCCCTAGTGGAAAGCTCACATACTCAATCACTAGTGGATTTCTCCTTCACTCTATGATGTCTTTGACATGAGTAGAGACACATTGCACTACGCTCTTGAATCCTTCTACAGCTTGGGTTGGGAGCAGAACTTTTATGTTAGTGCTTCTGATTGTTCGGTGATGTTGATCATCTCGATCAACACCAATACGTGCAATGTACCATGTCAGTCACACCACATATATGGGCACCCTTTATTGACTCACTTTTGGAGCGAGCTTTTAACTTCTTCATCTTAAACATAGGACTCCTCTTAGACAGTAAGAGTTCCTTAGTCTTGAGACACTTCTAGTAATTAGGTGAACACTTAACCTAACCCTAGAGATTTAGAAGAGTTAGCCATAGAAGATGTTATGCCTTGGGTGTTAGGAAAACTCCTGTTTACCCTATAGCTTGAACCAAATCTTTACTTCCTTCTTTCAAGTCAAACTTCAAATTCAAATCAACTTCAAACTCAAATCAACTTCAAATTCAAACCAACTTCAAATTCAAATCAACTTCAAACTCAAATCAACTTTAATTTCAAAACAAACCTTAAATCAATTATAATGGATTTTCTCAAATCATGAATCAAATCTCAAATGATTCAAATCCATGATCAATTCTAAACCAAAAAATCTTTCCTAAGTCCTTTGATTTCATCTTATGGACTTAGCTCAAATCAAATCCAAATCACTTCAAATTCAAAATATTTTCTCATAACCCATTTATATTCTCATTTATATTCACAAATGTAAATGAAATATAAATTCAAATACCCAAAACCAAATTCAGAACTCAAACCCAAATCTAATCAAAATCCAACCTAAACTCTTTCAAGTCAAAATCTTGAACTTAACCAAATCAAACCCAAATCAATCCAAACCTTTGGATTTTCTCTTCAAACAATCAATCCTTCAATCACAAACCAAATTCAAACATAAACTTCAATCATCAAACCAAACTAAATTCAAAACTCAAACCCAAATCAAACCCATGTTCATCCTTTGAACTTGAAATTGTCAAATGAATCAAAACTCATTTAACTCCAAATCACTTACAAATAAATTTATATTGCAATCATAAGTCCATATGGGAGTTCAACCAAACTTGAATCAAGCCTTGATCAAGCCAATTGACCCATTTAGGTACACTTGACCCAAAGTGACCTAAAACACACTTTTTGAGCCAAATTCTAATCCTACCAAATTAGATTGAACTAAGCCCATCTACACCTCACATTGTGAGCAACAATCACCATAAGATGATCAATCAACTCAAATGAGGTCAAATCAAGTCAAACCTAAACTTTGATAAAGTCAACACTTAGCCTAAATGAAACCTAAACTAGCCAAAATCCACCATAGGCCAAATTGATTGAAACCATTAATCAAAACTAATTCATGATCAATGATTGAACTTTACCAAGACATCATTTGAGCCAAACCTAGCCCAATTGGCCACTTGACCCAAGTTGACCCAAGTTGATCTAAAAAGTCAAAATGTGTCAAATCTTGATCAAAGCCAAATTGATTGCAACCAATGGGTCAAGTTCATTCTAAATCACTAGTTGAACTTGACCAAAGCCTCAATTGGCCAACTAGACCCAACCTAGCCCAATTGACCATGAACCCAACTTGACCTAAAAGGTCAAATCAACTTGAAACTTAACCAAACCAAAATTTATTGAAACCAAAGCTATCAAAACATTTCAAATGATCAACCAAGCATAAACCAACCCATGACCTAACCCAATTGGGTCAAATGGGTCTAATTGGTCAACTTGACCCATTTGACCGAAGTGAACTCAAATCAACCAAAACCAAATATAAATTAAATTGAATCAAACCAATCAAATCACTCCAAATGATCATTTGAAGTTGACCTAACCCATGGTTTGACCCAATTTGACCACTAGTCAACTTGTTGACCCATTTTGACCTAAATGGGTCAACTTGAGCCAAATCATATCAAATAAACTCCAAATTCATTGAATATTAATACAACCCATTTTTCAATCATTTCAAATCTGCCTAAATCAAAATCAAAGCCAAATGACCATTTTACTCTTGGGTCAAAGGGTAATCTATGGCCAAATCCACTTAGAATTTGGTCAAATCCTTTTCATAGCCACTTGGCATCCTCCTAGTGGACCATTTGGACACCAAGGGAGGTGGTGCACATGACCCAATGGGTTTGGGTTAGCCAAACCCAACCCATGGCCAAAACTGACCCATCCACTCAAAATTCTCCACATGGATCACCTCCCACACTCATTTTAGCCCATGTGCACCTCCACACTTCTACTCCTCTGCCAAAACTGAACCATATGGAGCTCCTAACAACCTAAACAACCCATTCAATCAGATCAATTTGATCAAAATGGCAAGGCAAGCTTTGACCATCCGATCCAAGTAGGGGGAGATATACTCCCCCTCATTTCCACTCAAACCAAGCCTATTGCATTCGATTGAGCTAAGAGGATCAAAGGCAAGCACCCACAATCTTCCCTAAGAATTCCTAAGCTCATTCCGTTTCTCTCTTCTTAATTTTGCTTAAGCTAAAAATAAGGGAGGTAGGTGAAATTTCACTGCTCAATCCTCAATCAAACTCCAATTGACTTTGCAAGCACCATCAGAGGCAAGTCGAGCTCACCCAAAGCTTTTCCCAAGCATCCAAGCCACGGGAAGGGTGACCTAGACCAAAGCTGCAAGCCATTGAAGCAAGCTTTGGTCAATTGGAAGATCCACTACAAATTGAAGCTTGAAACCTTCAACAAGGCTTCATCTCCACTTGATGAAGCTACCTCAATGGTTGGAAGCACTGGTGATAGCCTCCGGCGAGGTATGCCTTAAAATGAGCTTAAGTAGAAAAATCATTGGTCCTTTGTGAAGGGAATTTTAATCCCATTGAAATTCAACCATTAGATCTTCTTCTCTATGCTTTAATGGTGTGGGTTGAGTCTCTACCTTATCCAAGCTCAAGTGAGCTCGAATCAAGCCATGGAGGATGGACGATCTCCGTCTCCTACAGGCAAAGGCAGTGATGAATCATGGACCGTCCATCCCATATATTTTGGATGGACAATCTTGATTAATCTATATAGATCCATTGATTAATCTTTCATAGTCGCAAGTTTGATCCTGACCATCCGACCATCTACCAGGGAAAGCGATAGGCTACCATGTGGCACGATTTGAAAACTTAAATAACCAATCCTATCATGCCATGTGGAAAGCACGAGAGCGCCAGCAACCCATGTGGCGTCAACGGGGTTAGTTATATAATTATGGCTATTTAATTATCCCTTAATCACTGAAACTTTATAAATTCATAATTAAATGTTAAAAAATTAGAAAAATATAAATGAGGGCTCAATTTAAAGATAATTTAGTGAGGAATAATATAAAATTATTTCTAATTATTTTTGAATAGTGAATTTTTCTTAATTAGGTTTAATTAAAAACTTAATAACTTTAATTACTCCTATTATTAATAATTAATTCCAAATTTCTCAGATATATTTAATGGGATGACCTCTACCTCCCCTAATTTTCTTAGATTTTATTAATGAGTTAATTAGGAAAATCAATTAATGAATCTCTAATCATCCCCTAAATATATTTAAGAGTAATTAAGCATGCAAACAATGGTTTAATCACTTAATTGGGATAATTAAACTTTATTTAAGTGAAGAGGAGGTTTATGGAATGGGTTTGGGGTATTTTCCCTAAGTCATTCCCTAAACCCCCTTTCTTCCTTAATCCAAACATAATTAAGGACTAATCCACTAATGATTTGCTTAATTAGCTTAACCAAACTTTCAAACTCAATTTGAACTTAATCAATTTCTTGTTGGGTAGATTCTTAGGTGTTCAATAACCTAAGTGGCTTTAAGGAAATCATTTCCAACTCACATGTGTGGGAAGGTTATGAAAGTACTTAATTAAACCCTTTAGCTTAATTAATCAATAATTATGAGCTAATTGCATTAGGCCCCTTTCTTTCTTAGGTGCATTACTGATTAAAATTCTATGTGATTGCATATCTATATGTTGGCTCATAATTATTTGGTTAGTTATGTTAAAGTGGTATAGGTAAGGGGTAATTAATGGACTTAATTCACACCTTAACCTAAACAAAACATAAAATCAATCTAATTGTTCTAAAAATTAAACTAAATTAATTCACATATGGAGGAAATGAGTTAGGACCAGTAAACTCTTTTCACATTTCCTAAATCAAATCAAACTCAAAATAGAAATAAAAATCCCTTTAAAGAAATTTTGATTCACTTTAAATGATCTTATTTTATAGGATTGTCTTTAGGAATTAATTAGTGTGAATGAAGTTACATGCTTACATCACTTCATTTCATTCCAAGCATGCTAAATGTTGTGTCAGATGAAAATCATGCATTCATATCTTTTGAAAAATCAAAATAAATGAAATATTTCCTTTATGTCAAATTGTATGTTTTGGATAAAGTAAGAATATGAGTGGCTATTATCACTACTAAATCAAAAATTATTTTCAAAACTTATAAATCAAACATTATAAATGGAAGTATGCTACTTATAAGTACTTATAAGCTTGCATGTGATTATAGTATAAAATGTGTTATGTGATTTTCTTCTTTTTTTTTCTTAACATGGATTTGTATAGGATTTGCAAAGTGTATAGTTCAATTGAAAAGAACATAACTCTTGCTTAAATCCATTCCTATACACTTCTATGTTATGAATTAAGAAGGATCTTCACATCTATACATGTAAATTGCATAACCAACAAATCAAACAAACATAAACCTTTTGCATGATTCTTCATCCATTTGCTTTCTTTTTGTACATGTAGATGTATTTAAGAAAAGTGGTATATTAGTCTGGACATCCCAGAGTTGTGAGGCTTTAAGTAGCCTTAAGAAGGTCTTATACCTTATACCCTTGGTGTAGAAAATAATGGCGTTGTACTCACTTATGTCTTTCATACATGTAAATGTGCATTTGATTAATGGATAAAAGAATCCCTCTCTTTTCTACTTAAGCAACATCTCTTAGCAAAATCATACATCATGAAACATCCAAATTTCTTTAAGCAACATCTCTTAGCATTCATCATTAAGGTATGCTAAATATTTGCATTGCATGTATAAATATGCTCAAGATCATTTCATATGCATGATACACATGTTGGAAAGAAATAAATGGTTGTGTGTTTTGTGATAGTAATTCACTTTAATTAATCTTAAAATGCATTTCTTATTGAATAGGTTTATTTAGAGCAAATCTAAACTTAGGATTAATTAAAAATATAATAAAATATTCACTAAAGAAAATTCACTAATGAATCTAGTTTAGAAATTACTTAAGGTAGGGAGGAAAGAGAAGTTATCTTCTCTTTTCCTCTCTTTACAACACTTAGTAATTAAGTGTAGGTTCCTTCAAACCAAATAAAATCATCAAATAAAATTAACAAATCAACTAAATCATTTAAATGAAACCACCCTCTAAGTTGAATCAGTAATGCCACACAAGCCTTAAATGGCACACACATTAGGCTAAGTCACCATTTCTAGCTCTATGTTAGGGCGGTGTATGGTTTGATGCCTGATTTTATTTTATGATGTAATATTTTAGTCTAGATGTTAGGGTGCATGTGCATAGACTGGATAATAGGATGATCTTAGTCTAATCATTATCTTCTGTAGGGGATTGTTCTTAAGGGGCACTGTAATAAAAAATAATAAATACTTTTGTTGTGCAGGTTGCTTATGCCTTTAAGCATAATCCAAATTAGGAAAGGTGGACTTGGTTACTCATGTGTGGGGTGCTAAGTCCAATTTATTCCTATAATTGCTTGGGATTGTGTGGTATGTTTAGTTAATCTCTATTTTGCAGGTTTTAGTTAGATTTAACATTTCCCATTTTCATGTAATTTTGTAATTAAGATTTTGAATGAATGTTATGGGGGAATAGGATGAACATTGGTCATAAGACTATGTCTTATGCACCATGTAAAGCCTTGGAGCAACTACATCCCAACCAAAAGAAGGAAAGAAAGAAAGAAAGAAAAGAAAGAAATGAAGAATGAAGAAATGAAGAATGAAGACCCCTATAACATGAATTCCTTTTTGATTGTAATTAATTCATTTATAATCTAGGTTGTATAAGGGTAGAGCTCTACCCATTTCTTTTTGGGTTGTGTGGTGGTACCCGACCACAAAAGGCCTCTTATTCTTTTATGCTAGCTTTATAAAATTGTTTGATGTTGTTTAGCTTATGCATTAAGATGACATATTTTTCTTAGTTTCTTCCTCGCTTTGATGAATGTCCTAGATGAAATTAGGCTCTTAAGGAAAAATAAATTTTCTATCCAATTAATCAGCTCAAAATAAAAATTAACAACTCATAACCTCACCTAAATCCTAGAACATAAATCAAGATAAAAGACTTAGCAACCCCTTAGTTGGATGTTGTATGTCTCACATCATGCATAAAAAGTATCTTGCTTCACTCTTGCTTATGGAGGGCTTCCACCTTTGCCGAGGAATTTGGCTTGACCTTTGAGAGCCATGGTGGAAACACACCTTCTTCTTGCTGATTTTTGCCCATAACCAATTTTTTATGCATTAGGCATATGAATCCCATAGCCTGTGTCAAATGAATTGTCCAAAAATGAAAATAAAACATAATAAAAAATTGCATTAGATTTAAGTCATTAATCATGCCCTACATGATCTAGTCTCTTAGGGAGTGTGTTTAAGGACTCTATTTCTAAATAAACAATAGCCTAGCGATCATGTAAAAAGCATATGACTTGCCTACATGTATTTAAAATCATAGGAAGAGTTAGTTGGCGGCCACCCTCAGGCGGTTGTAAGTCCAATAGTCAAGTGATTTATCCTCTCTTGTGGAGGTAAACCAAATACCCATTTTAGCCTTAGATTTAGGTCATGTCTTGGCCCTCGCCAAAGCTCTAGATTTAGGTTCTAAAGTTGTGTTTCCCTTTGCGGGCTACAAGCATAAATCCTCATCTCTTAGACATTTTCATTATCTTATGTTGTGAAATTGTAAGCCCTAGATTTCTAATAAAAGTTTAATTTAAATAATTGACTCCCTTCAAATTTCAAAAATATAAAGCCCAACCATAGGATAGTTTGAGATGCTTAGTAGGCTTCCGAGTATCATAAGCATCCCCTATTTATCTTTCTTTGCTTTTGATAATAACTCTCTCATCTTGATCAATCTCACTTGATCTTCTAAAAATAAACCAATTGATTGATAGTCCTACCTTCAAAATCTTTGGAGATAATGATCATTTACCTTAATCGAGAGTATTCCTAAGGGATCTCATTCCTTAGGACATAATTAATTATGGGGGCTTGCCTCCATAGGAAACATAATGAACTCGATTTAAAATAAACCCTACTTTACTTTTTCATATAAAGTAGGGAAGAATCTTTGGTACATCTGAAGACCCATAGTTCTTAGGAGTCATCATTAGTTGATTAGGTCCATTGTAGGATGATGACTTCTATCTGTCGAGATAGTACATCATTCCTCAATATCATACCCGATCACCCTAATGAGAACATCTACAGATCTACATGGTCTCCCAAGAAGTGTTATTTTTATCTTCATTTATTTTTTTCCAAAGATAGATGAAGAATAAAAAAAATTCACCACACTCTAATCCTAAGCTTATTGTGAATATTTTCAATTTTTTATAAAAAAATTAAATCTAACTACACCTGCAAAATATAAGTTAGCTTAATACATATACACGCTAAGCAATTATATTTCATTCATTTGGACTTAGTACCCTTCCTTGGGTTACCAAGCCCTCTTGTCCTAATGGATTATGCTTAGGGACTTAAATGGAACCTACAAGAAAGAAACATTTATAATTTAATTATTATCACAACAATCCCTTAAGCACAATCTTCTATAGAAAATATTATTAGTCTAATGTCATCCTATCATACAGACTATGCATAATTAATCCTAACATCTAGTCTATAATATTACATCATAAAATAAAGCATCAATCCATAACCAAATACCAGCCTAACCTAAGACTAGGATTGATGACTTAGTTTTCTAATGTGGGTACTAAGCTTAGTGTGATATGCCTTGATTAAGTCTTAGAGTTATGAATTCTCTAAGGTTGGGTGTTTGAACCGCTTATTAAAGGTGATTGCACTTTATGCTTTTAATAATTTAAAGTGATTATCAAACTTATGCCTTATGTATATTTTTTTGTTTCATATTTTTGTTTTGAAATTATAAAGAGAAGAAGAGGTAACTCTCCTTAGTCCTTACCTTTAGATAAATTCTAAGAGGTGAACCTTATAAATATTAGTTCTCTTAATGATGAATTCATAAATTTGATTAAGTCTTATATTTGGATTTGGCTTAAGAAAGTTTATTTAAATATGAAAAACATCTTAGGACTAATAAAGCTAGATCAATAATGTACTCTTAGCTTTATTTCATCACCCATTAATACTTATTATTATTTTCTATTTATTTCTATATTAGCTTTAATTTAATATATATATATATATATATATATATGTCATATTTTGGTTGATATTCACTCGATACATGAATATATCTATCCACATATCATTTTACTATATGATACTTGGATTTTTTATAAAAGAGAACTTAACCTAATTATGCCTTATACACATATCTACATACATATGTATATTGAATCTTTACAAGTATGTAATTGTTGGACCAGGAAAGTGAAGTAATCAGAAACCCCTTGGAACTACTGAAAAGTCTCACGCTCTGATGTTCAGACTATATACTTGTTGATTCATATACACATATACACATATAGGTATAAAGATGAAATTAAGAAAAGTTTTAAACTATTTTGATTATACATATAACAATTTGATCATAATATATTACTTACTATAAATCTCATATACATAGGAATTAGATTTGGGTTTTGTCATATTAGTTTAATAAACATCTAATTTATAACTATATCATAATTATTTTAGAAATAATTTGAGAATTATTAGTGATAATATCCATATTATTTAGTCCATAATCATGCAATTAAATGCCACATTTTAAAATGTTTTTAAACATGAATGTATGAGACAAATAAAATGCAAATTTATGAATGATTGAGGTAAAGCAATTAAACATTACCAAATTATTTATTTTTCTTCACTAAGACCTAAGGATATTCATACTAAATAAACAATCCTTAAGTTAAATCAAATTCATTAAGATTTAATATTAGTGTTTAAATTATTTAACCTTAAAGAGGAGAAGAAGGATTTAAAATTTAACCAATGCCCACCTCTATTCATTAAGTGATTTAAGATCATCCTAGGTGATTTTTATGACTTGATTAAGGTTAATCAAGCTCTCAATCAAATTAAGCCAAAAGAGACTTATAAATTTAACTAATCCTTGGGCATAAGCCTAAAAATTATGACAAAATTATTGAAAGTGGATGAACATGAAATAAACATGTCCTAAAATTTCTAATGCAATTATGCTTATAATTAAGGATTAATTTAATAAATAGGAAAATCACAATCATTAATTTCTCTCAAAATACCCCAAGCCGACTAGGGATTTTGATTTCATTTGGAAACTATTTTCTTGCTAAGCACAAAAAGGGTTTAATCAAATTTTTAAATGATCTATATTAATTATTATGAAATTTCTAAATTTTGAGTTAATTATTAATTTAATTAATTAATTAATGGCTATTAAGGTGATTTTAGGAATTAATTAGAACCATATGCCCTATTTAATTTCTTTGACCACCCTTACTATTTTAATGATTAATTAACCTTCTCTAATTAATTTTATAATTTTCTTAATCTTGTATAATTATTAAATACATAAAATGATTAATTAGAGCATGAAAATTAAGATCTCTCAAATCACTTAACATATTAGCTTGAGAAAACTATAGGAGGCAAAGGTCATCCCAAGGAACAATCACATCAAATTCCAAGCCAATTAGCTAATTAATTAAGGCTTAATTAAGGTAATTAGGTAAAATTTCAAACTCTAATTAGTCACTATTTATTGAGCAAAATTTGGGGATTCTATTTTTCATTAATTCTCCTTTGTCAAAACTTTTTAAAATGGGTTTATTTGTATTTTTTATTTTTTATAATTAGTTATAAGTTTTCATCAAAGTTTTGGCTAATTTAATTACATTTTAATCTCTAATTAGTCCAATTACATAGTTGATACCACGCGGTGACTAACGTGGTAGTCCTTTCTACATGGCATTGAGGATTGGTTATTTAAACGATCTGACACGATTACTAACTCAGCAGAGACAGATACATTATCATCTCAGTAGTCCAATCATAATTCAGATGGTGAAGATTAATCATGGTCATCCATTATTACCATGTAGAATGAACGATTGATGATTTGTCATTCATCTACAGTGAGAGATAGACATCATTCACCTTTCATCACTTGATTCAAGATTGATGGAGTATGTTCAATGCCAAAATCAAATGTAAAATGATTAAGGAGTTCTAAAAAAGATCTTATTTGATTGACATATAGCACACATCTACTTCACAAAGGACCAATAATCCTACAATTTTATAGTTGGCTAAAATTTATCTCGACGGAGCTAAAGATCAATAATCCACTGACTAAGGTAGCTTCACCTTGAAGAGGTGAAGCCCTGTTGAGAAGATCACAAACTACCTCCCTATTGATTGTCCTTTGGACCAAGCACCACTGTGAAGCTCATCGTAGTCGATCTTGGAGTGCCTTCTAATGCTCGAATCGAGTGTTCCTCAATTTATTTGGAATAGGGGTGAGAGGAAGGAGTGGGTGAAGTTAATTTAATTTTGGTGGATTTTAGGTGAGGTTAGATGGAGAGGGTGCGCGAGTTAAGGGAGGAGCTAGTCTTGCCAGCAGCTGAGGGCATAGGAAGCTCTGGGAGTGCTTGGGGATTAGTCATGATGCTTTAAGGAATGTGTGTTAAGTTTGAATCTAAGAGGAGGGGTATACTTCCCTCCCCAAGTGAACCAATCCATGGGATTGGTTCAGTCTTTGGCATCCATCCGATCAGTGTAGGTGTTTGGAGATGGTAAAGGACTAGTGATGTGGAGGTGCTTAAGTGGCTTGAGGAGCCTGGTGGCCTGCTATGGAGTGTACACCTCTTTTGAGGTGGACCAATGGCCGACCAAAGGAAGGAGGTCCTCCCCTTAGTCAAGGATTGAACCCAATAACCTTGGGTTAGGTTGAGTTAATGGGCCTATATTCAGGAGAGAGCTAAAGGTGGCTACCAAGGATAGAGAAGTGGGTAAGCATTCAAAATAAAGATTTTTATTCTATTTAGAACCCTTGGTCCACTTGTTCTGAATCAAACTGGGTTCATCATGGGTTGGGTTCACTTGTGCAGGTCAATGGGGACCTAAAGATGAGTCATGCAAAGCTTGATTGGGTTTGGACTTGGTTTGGTTCAATTTGATCTATATAGGTCAATTTGGGTTCAAATGGGTTAGGTTGATCAATTGACCAAATTGGGTCAATAGGGCTATTAGATTAAGTTTAAATGATCATTTAGAATATATTGGTGTAATTAGTTTGATCCAATTTGAAGTGGATTTGAATTTTCCTTATATAAGTACATTTGGGTCAAATAGGTTAAGTTGACCAATTTGGTCAACTTGGTAAAATTATCTTCAATGAGGGGTTGAGTTATGTTTGATTGATAATTTGAGAATGATTGTAGGCTTTGATTTTGTTTGATTTGGATTTTGATAGGTTTTAGCTCAATTTTATCCTTTTAGGTTAAATTAGGCTAAATAGGTTAATTGGGTTGGTTTTTCCAAATTGGATTCATGGTTAGAGGGTGTTCAATAATCAGTTTATGGTTGATTAAAGACATTAATTACAATCAATTTGAAATGGAATGAGATTTGGCCCAATTTAGCCCTTTAGGTCAAATTGGGTTAACTTAGGTTAAGTAGCCAAATTGGATTGTTTAGGCTCAATTGGTTACAATTGAATAATCAATAGTCATTTTGGAAGAGTTTGGATGGATTGATTAGGTTAAATTGATTTAAGCTTTGATTCAATTTGGTCTTTTAGTCCAAATTGGGTCAAATGAAATAATTGGCTTTATTGGGCTCAATTGAGGTCAATTGGATATTGAGAGATATTCAATGATGGATTTGGAGTTGATTCATGGTTTTGATTGTAAATAATTTGAGTTAGATTGAATTTTGACTCATTTGAACCCTTTAGGTAATTAATATACTAGAATTGAATGAGTTGGGATGGAAATGTTTGGGTGGGTGTTTGGGATCATGAAATTAAATCAAGTTGCTGAGTAAATTTTACCAACAACTTAAGTTTAACTTAGGTATATTTGCATTTAGGTTTAATCAAGTTCAATTGATATTCAAATGAGCTTGGATGAGTTGGATTTTAATTGAATTGAGTTGATTTTGGGTTTATCCCTCTTAAGCCCAAAATTAGCTCAACTTGACCACTTGGCCAAATTAATTGTAATGAATTGGACTTGGTTTGGGATAAATTGGTCTTGGTTAAGATTTATATTCAATTGGTTTTAACTTGAATGGTTAGTTCACTATGTGGTTTAATCGAGTTTAGGGTAGGTGGACCCTACCCAACCTAAGCTTTAATTTAACCCTAAGGTTGAGTCCTATGAGTCTTTAAGCTTAAGCTTAGTGTTCTCCTAACCACTAGAAGTGTCTTAAGTCTAGGAATACCTTAGTGCTTAGATAGATCCTAAGTATATGGAAGAAGTAGTTAACCTTACTCCAAAAGTGAGGTCAACAAGCAGTATTCATCATCATCTACTAAACCCACCATACCAAAGCTTGTCTTGGCCTTGATTGAAATTCTTGCATTTGTTATCCCATAGTTTTTTAAAGTACTGAGACCTGTGTTTAGACCATGTATGTAGAATTAAACCTTTCTATAATAAATTTAGAACACAAGGCGAGTACCATTCAAAAGATAATTCTATTAATTCTTTGAATGAATTATCCTTAAGCTCTACATTAACTTATGAGCTTAATGATGTTACTCCTGAATAAAACTTTTGAGACTTAGCATATGTATGTATTTTAAGAGCATTTTTAACTACCAAACCCTCAACATTTTAAGAAGAAATTAGGGGTTAGAGTTAAGGTGCTCACATGCTATTTTATAATTTCACATAATGATAATTCAGATAAACTTATGCTTTATCCTAACCTCATCACTGTCTAGCTCATGTGTCACCTCCAATTGAGTCTTCTAGAATGGGGAGGTGCCCAGTGTGCTCACTATGTAAGATTCATCCTCTGAACTAGATTCTAAGTCTATGTAGATCTCTGGTGCACTCCTTGTTGCTGAGATGAATCTCCAGGTAGGTGGTAAGTATGGAGGTCTCCCTCCTCTAGCACTTCCTCTAAGCTTGCCTCTTCCTCATCCTAGAGGAGGTCAGGATATCTCACTCACTCATTCAAAAGGAGTGGTGAAATCTGGCTTCCCGCTCTCTTTTCCTTTCTTTTTCTTTTTCTTATCTTTCGCTTTCCTTTTTTCTCTTTTATTTTGATTTAATTCATAAGAATAGACATTTTGTTTATGTGAGAGATAGAATGTAGATCCTAACCTCATGCACAAAATGACTTCAAATTTCCTTTAACACAGTACTCTATGCCATCTCTTATGAACTTGATGCACTAATGGAGTGAATATGTTATGATATTATTTTAATGAATCTAAGGTCACCTTAGCAAAGAATTAAAAGATGTATCTAAATCTATTATATAAAACTTGTCCTCAGTCTTCCAATCATCTATCTCCAAAGGTAGTATAATGAAGTCCAGGGCCCTCTCGCCTTATTCATTGAATCCTTTCAACATCATCTTTTTAGATTGGAGTTTAGTGATGTCAATCTTTAAGAAGGAGAGGGTTCTAAGGCTCATGATATTGATCGATGCACTCGAGTCAACAAGTACTCTGGATAGTCTAAATTTGCAAACATCTACTATAATGTTTAGAGGGCGTTGTGCTATCATCCCAAGCAGTAGGTCTTCATCTAAAAAGCTAACTCCTAATACTTTCTTTGAGAAATATGCCTCTTCTTTAGCTAGATTCATAGTGGACAACTAAGCTAAGCTTATTTCAAGATCAAGTAATGCTTTGATTAATGACTCCCTCATTTCTTTAGATAAAATAAAGGTATCAGATATGCTTAGCTTAGCTAGCAACTTTCTAAGATGTTCTAAAAAAAATTGTAGTCAACTTTGGGCTAATCTTTCATAACCATATCTAAGGGTGTAACATCTTGTGGAGAGGTTCTTTGCCCACTGAACTAATGATTTGTTTACCCTTATCTTGAGGTACTACTTTTGAGGTAGAAGTTTGTCACTACAAAGGTTAATTTCAATTATTTCTTCAAATGGGAGTCTTATTGTGAGTTCTACCTACACATCATGCATACTATTGCTTATCTTAAAGAATCATCTAAGTTAGATGACTCCAAATCTATCTCGGTGATGAACCCTTGAGATTCAGGAAAGGAAAATCCACTTTTAAATTAGAGAGGAAATGATCAAAATTTTTTAAATCATTATTATTATGACTTGGATAGCTTCTAATAGAAATGAAATCACTAAGATCATCAAAAGTAGAGAGAATGTAAGCAGAATCTTTCCTTTTCATTGATTTATTTAATTTGGGATGTATAAGTAGAAATCAAGTAAAGTAAGCAGTATAAGTGGCTTGGTGCTCTCATTCATAAATACAATGCTCCTAGAAGTAGTAGAGGAGATGGTAGAAGTGGTAAATATTAACCTCATTTTTGGATGAGATTAACATTCATTCCAAAACTAGTAATTAGGACACCTAATCCTAGATTATGAAGCTTGTTGTTAGGCACATAGGGCACTATACTTGGTAGGCATTCCTTCTTGGGTTTAGTACAACCTGATGGGTTTAGGTGAACTCAACCCAAATCATAAACAAAATTGAACTCCCAAATCAAACACATACTAATTAAAACCTAAATCCAATTAAGCTTAAGTTAAGTTAATTTAGGAAATTAAACCTAATTACCCTAATTAAGCTAAAAAATCACATAAATCTAAAAAATTCAAATTAAACCAAAATAAATCTAAATAAACTAAAAAATTAGATCATTAAATAAAATAAAATTAAACCCAAATTAAGGTCAAAATGGTCAACCCTTCAAACATAGGTTTGACTTATGTGGGCCCCACCATGTTGGAGGTCAACCCACCAAAATTTGACCAAATAAAATCATTCCAAATGATTTGGATGATGATATGAACATATTTAAACATGAATTTAAAAGAATACAAGTCTAATATGGCCTTAATTAGGCTAATTAGGTCATTTGACCTACATGGGTCTAAATGTGCTTAAATGGGTCTTATTGGGTTCAAACTCAAATCACCACAAATAAATTGTCCAAAATCATTTGAAAATTATTATTAAACATAAAATAGCCCATCATTGGATCTAATTTGTCCAATTTGGTCATTGGCCCAAATAAACCCAAACATAACCCATTAAGCCTAATTTAGGTCAAATTTGTCAAAATTGAAATCCACTTGAAATTAAATAAAATTAACCACTCCAAATCATCTCACACATGTGCTTAAGCTTGCTTGGAGTCCAAACATAATCTAATTGGGTCAAAGATGGTCATTTTACTCAATCAAATTCAAACCTAACCCATGCTTAACCCATAAGACCACGATGGACCAAATTGGGTTTTAAATCTTAAGCAAATGAAATTGTTTGATCCAACACATTCCAATTCCTTGGATCAACATAATTGAAATAAAAATACATTGTAATTGAGAAAAATAAGCTATTTAACTCAATCCAATCCAAACCAACCCACTTAAGCCATAAAGGGTTTAATATGGAATGAACTCTTAAATAATTGCAAATTCCATGAAATTCATTAATTGAAAACATCATAAAGAATGAAATTGATGGAATTGAAGCATTAACTTAGTCCTAAAACACCAAATAGAATGAGTTAGCTCAACTTACTTCAAAATTCCTTAAATGGCATAATTAAACCCAAGTTCAAACCCATCCTTAAATAAATTTAGGATGATAGGCAGCCAAAACCAAGTAGATTAATCAAGCCCAAATGCATCCAAAATAATGGAATATACCATGGCAAAGAGAGATTGCATGAAGTAAAATCCAATTTGCCCAATCCCTCATCCCTTTAGCATTCCACCTCTTTAAAGCTTTGGACATCTATTAAATAGGTGAGGATCCTTGGAGCTAACCTCGAAGGACATCAATAAGCCATGGCCGACTAAGGAGAGGGAAAATCCAATAAGAGGATTTTGGCCTCAAATGTCAGAAGGGCATAGACATACTCTTTAGCAAAACTAATCATTCCATTACCTTCCCCACCTAAAATAAAGGCTATCATGACCTTGCCCTGATCCTCTCGCCGTTGAGAAGCTAGGAAATGACCAATGTCATCAAAAACCATTCATGATTTTGTCTAGGAGCCAATCCATGGGGAGGCAATCCAATTCTTTCCTCCCATAGCTTCTTCACATCATTTCAAAAGTGTTTGAGTTGATTCCATCGAGGAGGCTACTAGAGTTGATGTATGCCATGAACACCACTCCTTTAGCATTCAATTTTGGTCATTTTTGAAACAAAATTGATCTCAAGTGAGATCAAACCATATAGCTCCATTTGATTTCATTTATTGATGGTTTTGGATTCAAAATCAAGCAATTATGATGATTGGATCACTGAAGGTTAGCTTGAATCGAAGGATGGCTCTCGACATTCATCCCCATCATAAAAGAAATAATCTACATCCTTTTCATACTAGAATGGACATCGATTTAGCTGATCATTTGATTAAAACCCTTAAGAAAAATTGTGGATCGATTAGAGCCCATGCATCACCATTTTGATGTAGGATCCACATGGATCCTGCAAGGAAAAATGCCACAGCGATCGTGTGGAAAGCAGTACCATGTCAGATCCATGTAGATCCGGAGCATTTAAAATGAATATTCGAAGTTTCCAAATTAAAAAATTAAGCAAAATGTTAAAAATAATAAAAATAAAAAATTAAATATAACTACAAAAAATACAAATTTGGGCTCTATGGATTCCTCTTGATGAGAGGAATCCATTAAAATTAAATTCCCCAAATTATGTAGGGTATTTTGGCCTTAATTTGGATTTGAATAAAAAATTTCAAACCTAAATTAATCCCAAACCATTGATCAAAATGATTTAAAACTTTGAGGGTTGAAATTGATGTTAAGATACACATTAGGTAAAATTTTCATAATTTATTGAATAATAAATCTTAATATTTAAAATTTCAAACTCTAAACCCTAATTCATAAAATAAATTAATATTAAATGAAATAAATTATGAATAATGATCAAATCATTTTTAATCATCATAACACGTTCCAATGAACATAAATAAATCATTGAAACCCACTGAAACCTAATGAATCACAAATCACTTTATTTGGCTTTTAATTGAATTAATTAATTTAATTAGTCAACATGAATTTAAATAAACCATAATAAATCAACCAAAACTTCAAAAATTATGAATAAACCCTCTTCGGATGCACATTCTAAAGGGGAATCAAGGAAAAATAAAACCCTTAAATGATCTTCACTAAATTAAGCTTAATTTAGGTTTTAATAAAATAATTAAAATCTTAATTAATCTAAACTATACATATAATTAAGGTGAAATTTTTGAGAAATCAAATTGGCAAGGAACTCCACTTGCCATAAAAATTTCAAACCAATTGACCTCTAGATTAGGAATTCTTGAATTTCCATGTTCTAGGTCAATTTAAAAGAAATTATAAATTAAATAAATCATTAAAATTACAAAACCCATAATACAAACTTAAAACATCATAATTGACATCAGAACACTTAAATAAAAATACCTAAGTAAACTGAAAGCAAAAGAACCTAATTTATCATAAGTTAAAGGTTATGTATAAGTAACAATGTGGAATTTAATTATATTCCAAAATTAATAACCTCTTAAGCCATAATAAAACCATTAATAAACTGACATATAAAGTTCATTAATCTCTGAACTTTATAAGCCATCAACATATAATTACATTAAGGCCATTTAGATTAAGGAATAAAGTGGCACAAATGCAAATATGAAATATTATGTATAATTGAACTTTAGGGTAAGTTGAATTAAACTTGAAATGACTTAAAGATCAAAAGTAACATAGGAGAAGTTTAAAACACATGGAAATAACCCTTCTTTAAACTCCTTATGTCATGATGAATAAGGGAAATCACATTATGCTAAGTGATAAAAAGAACTTTTCAAATAACATAATCATCACACTCTTTAAATTAATTAAAATGAATTAAACTATTCCATAATGTATGATATCATAATTTGGAATCATTCATCTTAATCTAAATTTATAAATAAACATTAGAAAATTTCATGAAATGAATAAATTGAAACAAGAAAGAATCATTGATGCAAATAGGTTATAATCAATGAATAATCAATTCAAGATAATAAAAATGGTGCAAATAGGTTATAAAATTGAAACATAATAAATTGAATAATACTAAACTTAAAATTAAATATAAATCTACTTAAGTTAATAAACATCAATAAAAATGTATAAATGAAATTAACTTGAATTGAATGAATGAATAAGATACATACATCTAAATGTAATAAGTAAACTAAATCATTCTGGAACTAAATAAACAAATGAAATGAATATAATTTAAATGAAACATAAAAATATAAAAGATGAAATATTAAGTTAAATGAAAGGAAATATAAAGATTTAACCTAAACTAAAACATAATAATACAAAAACACAAAATGAAAGAATAAAAAAATATCAAATATGAACATTAACAAAAAAAATGAAAAATAAATCAAATAAAAAAATTAAAAGAAAAATCAAATCTTAAAAGAATAGAAATTATAAATTTAAATTCAAATCAAATCATCTAAATGAACCTAAAAGGATTAATTAAGATACTTAAGAATTTTAGTTAGACTGTTAGGATGAATCTTCATCATAGGATGAAGGATTTATCCTATTAGGACTTAGGATGTTGAATAAAATGGATTCCACCCAAAATGGAACTTATTATATTCTTCATTCTTGAAAACCTAATCTAACTTTAACATAAAAATGTACTTAGAATGGAAATGAAATTGCAAATCATTAAATCATTTGAATTGAAACCACTCAAAGGTAAAAATAAACAAACTTCAAAAATTCAAATTAGAACTTGAATTAAAATAAAGGCCTAATAAAGTCTTGTTACTCAAGCTTATTTCTTTCACACACTAGATCATTAGGTCACAGATTTAGACTTAGGTTAGGTTGTTCTGTGATTTCTTGTAATATATTGTGATGTGGAATGCCTTTTTATTATTTTGTGGTATATTATTTTAGACTGGATAGCTAGGATTGATAGCCACTAGCCTGGATGGTAGGATGTTATTTTTAGAATTAATATTGTCTTCTTCAGGGGCTATACTAAAAGGGGACTACCATCATAGATAAATTATAAAATTATTTTTTACTTGTAGGTGCTAAATAGTCCCTTAGCATAGCCCAATAGAATAGGTTGGTTTAGCAAGCATCTAATGCTAAGCCCATATATTTGTAAAATATAATTATTGTGTGTTGTTTGTATTTTTCTAACATTAGTTTTATAGGGCTTAGGATTTATTTTTGAATTTAAAATGTAAATTTGATCTTAGAATTATGTTAGGATCTATGAGGTCTAGGCCTACTAGCAGATGGGTGTAGAGGTCCCCTATGAATCCCAATGGAGGTCCTTGATGAGGGAGATGATCCTGAAAAAATGATCCATAGATCTAAACTTGTAGTTCTAGCTTGAGCTGTATAAAGGAAGAGCTCGACTGCCCATTTGCTCTTTCTTTCGAGGTGTATAGTGGTACTCATCTGCATTGGTCTTTCTTTAATTAAAATTAGCTTGATTTATTTTGGGTGCATAATATAATCAACCTTTTTTTATTTCTTTCTGTGTTATGCTTTCTGTGATGAATGCTTAGACGTAAGCTCATAGAAAAAAATTTAAGTTTTCTACCCAACTTAAATCTAATCAACTCAAACACAAAAATAAAGAAACTTGAAATCTCATATAAATTAAAGCCCTAAGAATAACTTAAAATCAATTAGAAATAACTACCTCTTGAAAATCATGCAATCATATTACTTTCAAATCTTGAATTGGGCACTTCACCCATTACATATAAGGGGCATCTAACTTGTGAGAATGACCACCTTCTTGGAAAAGTCTACCTTTCTCTTATTGATTTGCCCCATAACCATTTCTAATTGCATGTCAACTAGAAATAAAAATGCATACCCCAAGTTTTAAATGAATCATGAGTCAAAACATATAAAATTTAAAAATGTGCATTAGTTAGTGCATTTCATACCCTACATGATCCTATGGATTAGGGAGTGAGTCTACATTCTTAGATTATTTCCTAAAATGGCAACAACCTAGCCATCTTGCATACATGAGACTTAGCATCATGGATTTAAAATGTGCTTAGGTGGTGTTAGCTTGCAACCCTTCCAGGAGGGTTGTAAGTTCAAAAGAGTTAGGGATAGGTTTGTTCCCTCAAGTGAGAGGAATGACTGATAATTTTCAAAATAAAATTAGATCAAGCATCTAACTTGTCGAAGCATTTATAGACTTAAATTCTAAAGCATCCTCCTTGGAGTAAGTCTTCGACCCTAAGCATTTTTTATAGTCTTATGCTACTAGAATCAAAGCCCTAAACCTCTAAGAAATTGTAAACTCAAAATCTAAATTAAATTCCAAAATTCAAATCCCAATGATAGGATAGATGAAATCCCTACTAAGCATCCCAATATTAACATGAATTTCCCACTTCATCTCTTTTGGCTTCCAAAAAGAACTCTTTCCACTTTGGATCATTCCCAATTGAAATTCTAAATATCATTCCTTTGGAAACTTTTTTATTTAATCAAGAGTATTCTTAGGAAGAGACCTATCATCTTGAGATGTAATTAACTATGAGTGCTTGCCCTTATAGGGAATCATGAACCTAGTTTTAAAATAAACCCTACTCTACTTCCCACATAGTTCAGGGCAAAACTCTCTGGTACATGAAAGACCCATTAGACTTAAGAGTCCTTTATTAAATGATCAAATCCATTATAGAAAAACATGTTTATCTTTTGAGATAATATGTTTACTCTTCTTGATGCATTTAATCATCTAAATAAGAAATTCCTAAATTCTATGTGGTGTCATAAATTTTCCCCACAATAGCTATTGTAGTGGAAGTAGAAATGTTAGACTTAGATGATGGTTGCATTGGTGGACTATCCCAAGCATGTGGTGACTACTAATACTGCTTAGCTTCCACCCCCTCTAAGTTATTCCTCACAACTGTTAGACCTTTCAAGGTGTTAAAGGTCTGAGCAGATTCAGGCACCAGTAAATAAAGTTTCTTGATTTTAGAAATAATCTTTTTAGATGTATAGGATAAAAAAACATCCCAACCTTCTTTAGTCTTAAGAGGATCTAATGATTCCCAAGAGATTACTTTAATGGAGCAAGAAGGTTGCTCCACCAAATACTCCTTGGGCATCACTATTATTCCTAACTTGTAATTATGTTCAAGCCAGTCCTTGAAGGTAAAGCAATCCTCAAAGACATGACCAAGCATACAGTGGTAGGGGAAAAAGTTAAGATCATCACTCCTACCCACTTTCTCCGTTTCTTAGGCTCGGGTAGCTGAATGTCAAGTTTCTTAAGAAGGTTCTTAAAGATCTTCCTGACTACCTCCCTTTTGAATGAGTATGGTTTATTTAACTTGTCTGCAAGAGTAGGTGAAAAATAGCTACCTAGTGGTGGGTAATGATATCACTATTATGGAGGCTGTTATGGTGGTCATGGAGGTAGAATTTGAGGCTGCTAAGCTCTAAGCCTCTCAAACTGGACTCTCATTGGATGCTTCCCTTTGTCCATAGCTGACACAAACCCTAGCTTCTTCTTAAACACTTCTGAGGCTTTGGCTTGCATGACTGGTTTGAGAAGGGTAACTATTTGGCTTCCTCTTATAGGTTAGCTGCCTTGCTGGTTAACTTCTCAAATATTTTAATTGTAAAATTTTTAAGCATGAAATGACCAAGCCATGGATATTCTTGAGGACAATTTTAATAGTGTGCTACTCTTAAAGCTATGTTCATATTTTATACTCAGGTTACACACCTAAGAATGTAATCAACATGAGACACATTAGATTTTTGTTTTGCTAGAATGAGGTCCCATACACTCACCTTTTGCTAAGCTCCTACAATTCTCTTAATAAATAATTGCTCTAGCTCTAGGAAGAACTTCACTAAACTATTGGACAGTTTGGCATACCAATTAAAGGCTACCTTGGAAAGGTTGTTAATGAACTATCAAAATAGTAGGACGTCATTGCTGCCTGTGTTGCAATAACTGACCCTGAAGTATGCTATTTGTTGCTTAGGTTTCCCACTATCATTGAATACCTTTAAGGATGGTGGCACAAAACCCTTGTATTAAGCCACATCAAATTCCTCTAAGTAGAATCTACCCTTTAGAATTGATGAAGCCCTTGGGATCATGCCAATAGCTTTCACTTGTTGTTCCACCAATTATTTAATATATCTTTTCTAGATGACTATATTATCCTTGGCTTTCTTGCGTAGGTTGCTTGTATCTTCTTCTAATGAAGTGGTGCTCTTGGGTTGATCTACTACGTGCACCAACTCAGTCCTATCTACCTCTATAGGGGTGGACTGAGATGCTAGTATCTGAACTTGGAGAGCCAATACTACTGACATTATAGCTCCTCCATCCTCTTCTCCATTAGATCAATTGATCATCCTTTAGCTTGAGCTAATGCAAAATGCTTTGAGTTGAGTCTGACGCTTCACCCTCCTCAACTATAACTCCTTGTGCTTTAGTGCTATAATTTTGCTCTTTATGGGAGGAAGTCCTAGTATCTACCACATGGACCTCTGATGCATCATCCAGGAGGTCATCTTCTTCTATGTCAAAGTTGATTTTCTCCTCATCACTCCCCTCCCTTTCCATATCCTTGATGGTTGATTTATATTCAACTAGAGTCTCCTCAAAAGAATGACCATCCATGTATTCAAGATCTATAAGGACATATCCAAGGTGACTATCCTCCACTATATGACCCATTGTAGGAGAAATGTACTGGACATTTTGGTGATGAGGTACTGACGATGACTCGCTCCACTAACATGGGAACTTATTCCTCATTTTTCTATTTCTCTTCTTTCTTCCCCTAGCCCTACTGGGCTGGTGAAACAATGGCAATGCTCTTAGCCCACCACTCATTCTCCTCCATTGATGATATGGAAGGCCAAATAAGGGGGCTCAGCTTCACATTATTAGTGTGAGTAAATGAAGTGTGGCCCTTGGTTTGCAATTGTATCACCAAAGGTGAGAATTTCTTTCTAGATGCAGATATTCAATACTTTGTGAGAATTTTGGATGGTGTGACTTGAATGGGTGATTATGGATGGTAAGTCGAGTGGTGTGATGGTGGTGGTGGCACCAATTACCCCTCTGCCAAGAACCTCCTATTATGGTCAGAACCGATAAAGACTATATTGTCTAAGTGACCAACTCTATCAACACATTGTTCATAATGGTGATCAACTAATCGTGAGACTGCTAACTACCTGACAAACATCCTTTTATAATTTTTTCCTACTTGGGCTACTATTTTGGCCTCAATGGCCCTCTCTCGATGAATCTAGTCCTTAACACTCCTAAGGATAAGTTGTGTCAAACTCATGAACAAAGGTGGACTCTTCTAACTCTGATGACATGGATAGTAGACCAGCATAGGGTTTCCATCTCTCCCAAGTTGGTATCTCTTACTCTATAGATCATGGGGGTGATGTTGTTATCTTCATAACATCCTTCTCTACCTCTATAGCTAAAAGAGGGTAAAACTTGCTTCCATCGAGTAGGGGAGAGGTCTCACAAGGAGAACCATACTCAGCTACATGGGAGGAAAACTCAACCTCTTTAGTCATCCTCTTATAGTATCTCTTCAGCTTATGATTCTTGTTGTGATGTTATGTCTTAGTCACCAACTTCCCCATCATCCAACAACAATAATAGCAACAACTATGTCATCTACAAAGCTCATTTTCTTCTTTACTTCTAGTGTGAATTTGGCCATGGATCAGGCCATACTCACCTCCACTCCCATCATCAAATTTGGTCTGAGTTTTGAGCACTTCGAGATCACCTGTGATGGCCCAACCTTTAGCACCATTAGTAAGGAGGAGGTGGCTGACAAGAAGCCACTCTTACAGTTTGACCTACATTATAACATTGAGTTTTTCTCTTTGAAGAGGAAGGCCATAGAGGTTACCCCACCATGGGTACTTATTGTGTCCACCACTAGGACTAGCACCACCTCTATGATAGCCTCTTTAAGGATGGCAGTGCTTACATCATAGGTTGTCCCTTCCACTAGGACTAGCACCAACCTCAAATGTGGAAGGGACAACTTATGATGCAAGCACTGCCTTCCTGGAAGGTCGCTATCATAAAGGTGCTATCAAGAGAAAAATATAATGTAGGTCTCTAACTTCTCCTTACTAATGGTGCTAAAGGTTGGGCCATCACAGGTGATCTCGAAGTGCTCAAAACTCAGACCAAATTTGATGATGGGAGTGGAGGTGAGTATGTCCTGATCCATGGCCAAAAAATCACACCATGGCGAAGAAGAAAATGAGCTTTATAGATGACATAGTTGTTTCTATTGTTGTTGGCGATGAGAAGTTGGTGACTTTGTCATTGGAAGGGAGGGAAAATGGTTAACTTATAGTAGACTTGATTTCTTTTGATTAAATTTGAATTTGAACCTCCACCTAACAAATTTGGTTGTGTTGGGCGAGCTTCATAATTTGGAGAGATTCAATTTAAAAGAGAGACTTTAGTTTTGAACCTCACCATGAGGTGGGTGGGGTTCAATGAATTTTGCAATCACTGAACTTAATTTTCCAAATTTGGGTATAATGATAAGTTCATTGATGATTCTTATTTAGAGAGTTGCACGATTGATTTATTTTTGGTTTAATCTACTTGTTGGGGATCCAATAGGGGTTCTAGAACCTATTAGAGAGAGGTTCTAGAATCAAAGGAAATGTTGGCAACACTTGTCCAAGAATGAAATGGATAAGGAATCTAATGAAAATAAAGGTAGTCTTGGACCTATAAAAGATATAAATCTGCTAATGATGTTTAGAGATAATGATTGAGTACCAAAGATAGAGAGAGGAACACCTCCCTTATAGAGTCACCAAAAAATTCTATGATATTTTTATTTGGATGTTCGTAAGGACACCACATAGATCTTAGGGGATACTTATTAAAATAATTGAGTGCAACATCTAAGAATGATGTACTACCCTAAAACATTGAAGAATCATCCTACGATGGACTCAATCATTTAATAAGGACTCCTAAGGTAGATGAGTCTATGTATACTAGAGCTCTTTTCCCTACTTTACATGGATGAAGTAAAGTAGGGTTTATTTTAAGCTATATTTTTTAGTTCCTTATGGAGAAAAGCACCATAGTTAATGACATCCTAAAAATAGAAATTTCTAATAATACTCTCAATTAAAGTAGTTAACTAATGTCTCTAATGATTTCAAAGATTGATAGTCAAAGAATTGGTGGTTATTGAAGATTAATTGGGAAGACTCAAAGTGGGAAGAATTCTTTACAGATTGTAAAAGAGGATAAGAAACACTCATGATACTAGGAAGCCTAGTGAGTGTTTCAATCCATCATATAGTTAGGCTTTATATTTTTGAAATGGAGAATTATATTTGAGTTAAAATTTTATTAGAATGCTAGGACTTAAATTCTAAAATAAATAAGATTATAAAAATTCCTAAGAGATGAGGACTTATGTTTGAAGCAAAAAAAGAAACAAGTAGCTTTTGAACTTATACCTAAAATTCTCTAGCATAAGCTGAGAGCCCAACCTAAAGCTACTTGAGGAAAGTTGGATATGTTAATTCACTTCCACTAAAGAGAGTGAACTAATCCTAACTCTTCTAGACTTACAATCATCTGGAGTGGCAGCTAACACCTCTTATGATTTAAAATCATGTATGATTGTCATATGTAAATACAAGATAACTAGGCTAATATTAATTAGAATAGAATTTAGAGTCCTAAACTCACTCCCTAAGAGATTAGATCATGATTGATATAAAAACATGACTTAGACTAATGCAATAAAAATTTACAAGTTTTATTTCATTTTTGACTTAAAATTTTAGACTCACGCTTTGGAGGATTTATGTCTACATGTATGATGAAATTAAGTTATGGGCTAAATCAGTAGAAAGGAGTGTTCTCCACTATAAGGAACTGCTCTTATAGGTCATGCTTTGTCTATCATACAAGAACAGCGATCCCCTAGTTGCAAGGAAGAAAATAATATGTGTGCATGATATTTGAACATACAACCACACAATTAAGTAGTTACTAAATCTTTTATTTCTTGGATTAAATTTCTAGGCTTTAAAGTGAGGTTATGAGTAATTAGAATTTAATTGAAATTGATTAATTGTAGTAAAAATTTAATTTCTTAAAGATCCTATCATATCTAGACCAAACAATAGATAATCAAACTTTAAGGAAACTTATGAAAAGGATGTCATTTCTATAGCATAATCATTTTAAACATAACAATCAAACATTGATCAATTAAAAAAAATAAGAGGCCAATGCGACTGTACTGACTTAGACCCCAAAAAAGAAAAACATATTAGGTAATCGAGCTCTACCCTTATACAACTTAGTTTATAATTAAATTATAAAATGAAAACAAAACTATGAGGGTCTTCAATTCTACATTTTCATCTTCACTTCTTCGATATGAGCACTCTAGGCATCATAGGGTTTCTTAGATCTAAGCCTTCTAGCCACTGCTCATCCTAAACCCCATAGCTCTAATCCTAAGCTAATTATCAAAAATTAATTTTATGAAAATGTAAATCTAACTACATCTACAAAATAGAAGTTGGCTTAACAAACATTCAAACTAAGTAATTATATTTCACACTTTTGGACTTAGCACCCTACCTTGGGTTACTAGGCCCACCTCTAATGGATTATGCTTAGGGACTTAGGCAGTGCCTAGAAGAAAGAAGTATTTATAATTTTATTATTATCACAATAGTCCCTTAAGTATAATCCCCTACAAAAAAAATCATTAGTTTAATATCATCCTAACATCTAGACTATGCACAATCAATCCTAACATCTATTTAAAATAGCACGTCATCACAACAAATATTGTCTTAACTTAAAACCAAGATCAGTGACTTAGTATTCTAATGTGTGTTAGGTTTGATGTGGTATGACATGATTGAGCATTAGTATTTGAAATTTTCTAATGATAAATATTTAAATACTTTATTAAGGGGGATTACACTTTACATGATCAATAATTTGAGATGACTTTTAGACTTGGACTTTTAATTTCATTCTCTTTTTAGAGTTTGTCTTGGTTAGGAATATAAAGAGGGAAAGGAGGAGTAGAACCCACCTTAATCACTAACCTTAGGTTGGACCTAAGAGGTAAATTTTATGACTTTTATTCCACTTAATGAAGTATTATAAATTTCTTTATTAAAATCTATGTTTAGATTTAGCTTTAAGAGATTTATCTTAAATGCAAAAGACATCTTAAGATTAATAAAACCAAAAGATATTTAACTTCATGATGTTTTATTAATTTTACTTCATTATTTGTTTTTAATTGTTAATACTTGGCATAAGTTATGGTTATTTGATGCATGAATTTTTATAGAAAAGGGTAATTTAATTTTATGCATACACATACACATACATATATTGAATTTGTACAAGTACGTGCCATTATTTAACCATCAAAGTAAGGTAATCAAAGACCTCCTTGGGACTACTTAAAGTCTCATCTTCTTGAGATGTCCAAACTATATACTGATTAATTCATATACATATGCACACATACATGGACATAAGGATGGAATTATATAATTATATTAAAATTAATTAAAAATAGTTTATCTTTAACATGTAATTTACTACAAATCTAAAGGTATGTGCTATTGTTATGCCAGAGGTACGAGGTATCAAGACCTGCTTCAAACCAATAGCCCTACAACTTCAGGTTTCTAAACTAAGCCCTACAACTTCAGGTTTCTAAACTATGTACCTTTCAAATCATAGCTCATACATGTAAGAATTAGAATTAAGTTTTAATTATTTGTATTAATTTATATTAGATTAATAGTTATTCATTAAGAAAATAATTTGAAATTTACTAGTGATAATAGCCATATTATTTCATTTAAATTCATGTGATTAGTGTTAACTTTCATTTTTTTTATTTTTGGAACGCAGATGCATGAACATATGAAACAAAAAAAATTTATGAATAACTTAAGCAAAGCAATTAAGCATCATCAAATAGCCCATTTGGTTCATTAATTCCTAAGGACATTCACATTATGGTAAGCACCTTTAAGCCTAATCAATTTTATTAAAAGTTAAATTTAGAGATTTTAATCATTTAAACCTAAATAAGAGATAGAATTATAAAATTTATCCCTTAACCCACTTATGCTCATTAAGTACTTTAAAATTGGTTTAGATGATTTTTAAGTATTAATTAATGTTAATTAATTATTCAATCAATTAAACCCCAGAAAAGCCCTTTAATTCAATTAATCCCTAAATTTGAGCCCAATTATGAGAAAATTGTTGGAAATGTATAAACATAAAATAAACATGCCCTAAAAATTCTAATGCAATTAGGCTCATGATTAGAGGTTAATTAAATAAAAGGGGTACACCCAAAATCACCAATTACACTTAAAATACCCTTAACTAATTGGAGATTTTGATTTCATTGAAAACATCTTAGACTTCTAAGTAGTTCAATGTAGTCCTACCTCATCAGATGACCTCTCTTAGGTAGCCTCATCAATGTCGATTCACCACCAACCTCTTGGCCTTCAAGCATATCAAAAAAATAAGCAACTTTAAGATTAAGTGAAAGAGGCACAGAGACATCACCCCCTAAAAGAAAGTGAGTGAAAAAAAATAAAAACATGTAAAGAAACTTGTAGATCTTACTAAATTTGAGACAGTGAAGAATATCAAAGTCATGCTCATCACTTTCACTAGATTATCCTTCGCTTAAGAAATGGCATAAGGACCTGCTACTTTACTCACAGGGAAAGAGATAAGGATGGTCGACATCGACCACCGATCAAGCTCTTAATAATACATAACTTTAAACTCAACTTTCTCAATTTATTTAGAAGGCCAAGGATCTTCAAGAGGACCATCGAGAATTGAACCATACTATCCTGGTGACCCTTGATGAAAAATATATGGTGACAAAGTCATGATCCATGCCAACTTCTACTCCCCCAAGAAAATGAAAAAAGTTATGATACTCACCACCAAATTTGGTAGAAATTGGGAGAACATGATTCTGTAAAGTTCAAAATATCCACCCACTCCTTGTGTAGAGAAAAACAAAAACAAAATCTAAAGTGATCTCAATGGATACATAATTCATTCACCTTTGTAGTATTCAGTTGCTCATCTTCATCAGCAACCCGAACTAAAAAGTTAGAGTTACCATGATATAAGTCATAAAAGTATATGTCTTGACCAATGGCTGAAAATAGGTGAATCTTTAGCCTCTGTATTTTCAAACATCACCACTACTTTCTTCGGAGCCACCATCACCATACTCATTGAAAAGTAACTCTAAAAGATTAAGAGGATAGGTAAGAAAGTGATGAAATAGCTTGCACAAAGATGAAATCACTTACTATGAGTGAAGGGGAAATGTAATAAAGGATCAACTAAGTGTGGTAAAAGATAGCTTATAGATGCATAATAAGAACTTGGTAACATGGATGTTGCATTAAACATTAAATATAAAAATAATTACAAAATCTAACTGAAATATTAATTGGTGCAACTCACAAAAAAAATTATTAAAGTTTTTACTCACATTAGGAATGGCACATGATGAACTCGACATAAGAAAGGTGAGTAATGAACACCACTATATCTTTTCATAAATATGTTCTATTATATTAAATATAATATTACAACACACTTGCTAATACCCTTTCACATCATTTTTTAAGTTATTTTAAATTTAGTTATGTGTGCCTTTTCTCAGTGAATGCTCATTTATTACATAGATAATCAAACATGAAGTTGGCTCTTATAATAAATAGATGACTCGCTTGAAAAGTCAAAGCTAAGTCATTTGACCTTCGTGGTCATCAACCACCACTAAGACTCCACCTCCATTACTTGCTTCCACTGTGACTTAGCCTCCAGCATCATCTGGAACATGACCTCCTACTATAATGAGTTCATGCCTTCTTTAAGAAAGATAACTCTTCTCTATAAAGCAATTAGCACAGCAAAGTAAAAGAGTAGCTAGGGTTATCCTTCAACATCTCTTCCCTCTGGTTGGGAGGACACATTTTTCTTAGACTTATTACTATAATGATAAGTTAATGGATAAAAATGTGCCAACATTTCTTGGATTTCCACCGAGGTGAAGGTAGCCACTATGGCAGCTAACATCAATATCTATTTTAAGGGAAAGGAGGTACACTTAGAGAAAAACTCAAAGTTGTTGAGTCAATACATGGAAGAGATGGAATCACCTATACTTGATAAAGAGTAAATTCATCAAACAAGGATAAATTGATTTCTATGAGGTGATCTTATAAGGCACAATCCTCAAGAAAGAAAGCCAATACTGAGGCAACAAACTTTCTCATCACTTAGACCATGTTCTAATAACTTAGCCATTGTAAGATGGATTCTCTTTTTAGAACTACCTAGGGAATCTAGAGAGATAACTTTAAAAGCCCATGAGTCTTCATTATCACCCTCCATTAATTCCTAGACCCTCATCACTTTAGCAACAATTACAGGAAAAAATAGTAAGAAAACATACAAAAAGTAATAGAGTCGCCAAATAATGATGAGTCCTACTTCGTCGAGATGTTCCTCTACCATCCCTTTCATAGAGGTGGTTCTTGACAACTTGCTTACCATAAGTCTTCTTTGCTAAATGAATAGAACTTCATTCATCTCCCTCACAATTGAGACAAAAGATGGCTCTATCATGATAGATGCACTCTACTCAATGAAAAAGAGAGGAGCACTAATCTACAGTACGAGTCTCCATCACCGCACTTGGCTAGTGCAGCAAATATCAACTCGAATATGGGTCTCTAAAGTGCTTATCTTGACTAGAGGGATAGTTTAGAATTCCACTAATTTCTTGGTCTTTTTATCTTCTTTTGAAGAACAACTCAAAGCTTGGTAGAATTAGCATCACCGTGAGGCCACTTGGAGTCTTTAACAAGTGAGTTCCTTTTTATTAATAAAAAAACACTCAACAAAGGAAGACAATATTAACTTTGTGACAAGAAAGGGTAAGAAAATTCAAACTCTAGGCAAAGGTTCCATTTATAGCCCTGAATATAAGGAAAACTTCAAAAGGAAGAATCTAGTCAAATGTGGTGTAACATTAATGACAAAAAAGTATTTTTTTCTCTAAGATTCATTAAATGCTCATAATTAATTATTTTCATTCTTCAATTATTTTTTATAAGTTACCTCTACAAGGAGTAGAAGAATGAAGGACCTAAATTTATACCCAAATGTTTGAGTTGACTTAGCAAACATTCAAGAGCAATAAATGACCACCCATGAAGGATCAAATTCATATAAGTGTACCATCCACTCATAAAGAATTGAGGCGAGAAAGAAAGAGGAAGACCCAAGTCAAGATGGTTAAGGCACAATGATCTGCCTCATGATTGAAGATTCACCCCAAGAGGGGTGAATGAAAAAAAAACCTATTTCAACTACAAGACTAATGTTCAACATCCAGCCTCCAACATGATAACTCGTCCATATGCAAATGACTATACATTCAAAATATACATTAGACATGTCATTTTACCAATTATGAGAACTTGCCACCTGATACTAGATATCCACCACCACCACTTATTGGTGAGGTTCCTTCTTGTATGTAATCGGCTTATCTTATTTATATCATGAATCACCCCACCCCACACTAGCCCCCTCCACCCCCCGACCTTATAAAGGGGAGCTTTTGAGGGGAAGAGAAATTTTGGTGTTTTCTAAATTCTCAAACTCAATGCTTTCACTGTGCTTTGTCGTGCCCCTTTAAATGAGAGTCATTTATATTGAGATCCTCTAATATAATGGAATCTTTCATATTTTTCTACCTTTCTCTTATTATATTTTACATCTTTTGTCCCACTCATCCTAACCCTATTTTTTTAGGTGCCTAAGAAGGTTAAGTTTCATTCTATGGATAGACTTAGATTCAATAAAATGGACCCACCTAAAAAATGTTTGGTTAGTGTTTCTAATATTTTTGGAAAGGTTAAGTTTATGTGGTTTTAGTTTAATTTAGATTTAGCCCATTAAAGTCCAAATGGATCAAGTTGGACTAACTGAGAGAATTGACAACATCATACTTCAATTAGGCATGGTTTGTGTATGACTGATGTCTTAGGAGCCTTTAGGTTGATTGGATTGGAGTTGATTTAGTTTTAGTTTGAGACTAGGTTAGAGTGACCTAAATGAGCCGAATGGGTCAAATTAGGCTAGGTGACCTAATTAAGTCATTTGGAGGTAAATTGTGTTAGGTTTGTATTTAGGGTTGGAGTTGATTTAGTTTGATTTGGTTTGGCCTAGGAAAGTTTAAGTTGGTTTGGGCTAAGGGACCCACTAGCCCAATAGTACTAGCCTTAAGGTTTAATTCTTTAGGGTTAAGTATCCTCTTAGTCACTAGGTGTATCTTAAGACTCTAGGTGAGGGAGTCCTAATGCTAAGATGGAATCCCTACGACTAAAGAGGTGTGTGCTAACCTCCTAAAAGTGAGGTCAACACATATCACAAAATTAATGCCTTCCTAAGAGAATGTGGGTACTTTCCATTAGGAGAACCCTATAGAAAATTTTATTCTTATAGTTATTTATTTTTATTGGAACTAGACATGTACTAGTGATAAGTAAAAATATATGATTATCCAACTAACATGAAATTGTTCTAGGTGAGGTTGATTGTTCAAGTTAGCTCTAGCTTGGTTATGAGTTGAAATAACATTCATAGTATTTCCACTATTTATAACTAACTTAAACCTCTTTTTATAATATATATAAGACAAGCAAAAGATGTTCTTGCTTCTCTAATCTTTTTCTTCATTTTTAACCGCAATAGGCATCTTATCAAATTAATTTGGTGGTCATTAGTGATGTCTAATTTTTCATCAAATTGAGGGGTATCATCATAACTTCTTCTAACTCGTTGACCTACTCTCTCAAGCAAGTGGGCCTAAAGAACACTCCTCTATTGACTCGTCCAACCTAGTATCGAGGAGGACAAGTCAATGTAACCAAATCTTGAGCACTCGCCCAACTGAATGGACCCTATCAAAATATACCTACAGGTGGGGTAGATAGATGAAAACATAATAGATGTAAAGATACTTAGAATAAAAGTATTAGCATGCACTAATTGTAGGTGAGCTATATACAAGGTCAGCGAGTTCATTGAATATGAGTTATGTGTGATAAACGGGGCAAAGAAAAGTATTGGAAGAAATACACTTTGGTCACTGCGGTAGCCACTCTAAAGGGAGAACACTCACTCATAGAATCTTGAGGCAGAGATATTTATGGCCCACACTAAAGAAAGATGTAAAATCATTCACAAGGAGATGCAAGCAATGCTAGAAATTTTTCACTCTTTAGCAACAACTGCCATGACCTCTATAACTCATTACAAGTCCTTGGCTCTTTGCCAATTAAGGGATGGATGTAATTGACCCTTTGTCAATAGCCAGACAAAGGAGATTCATCTTGGTCATGAATGACTATTTTAGTAAATGGACCAAAACTACGCCACTTGCCAAATTAAGTACCCATTTAGTCAAAAACATCAGATAAGGACCTTAATTCCATCAATGAATAAATATTATATTATATTGATTTTATAATGTGATATTTAAAATAAATTACTTCTAAAGTTTTTTTATGGCCCCTTCATTAGGAGCTTTGGGTAATTTAGTTGGGCCAATTTGATGGATGGGCTTAATAATAGGCTTGTAGGATGAGGTGGAAGGAGCTTATGCCTTAGTTTAAGGATAGAAGTAGATTTTCATTGTTGTTCAATCAACAAAGCATAATGAAAGGCTTTTTCTAAGTTTTGAGGGTCAATTAGTTTAATCTTTTCCTAATTTTAGTAAAAAGTTCAATGATTATCAAATAGTTTAACCTTTTCCAAATTGCCAATCATTATCATAAAAATTATTTCTAGAAATATATTTAAATACTTACTTATAAAAATGTTACCTTATCTTTTATGTAGTTTCTTATTATGATGTCTAGAACAATATCACACTCTTATCATTTCTTTCACTCTATCCAAGTGAGGTTGGTCCTTCATAATACTTTTTTTAGCTAATTTATTTTTCCAATAAATTTTTGCATGTCCTACCAATTTTATTTTGACCATTCAATACTAGTTAAAGAAATCATTCATTTGAACTAACTAGCTTAGAATTTTTTTTTATCATGTACTAAATAAGTTTGGGTTTCATGGATCATTAAAGTATTAATTAGTCTTGAAATAATTTTTTTTCTCCATATTTAGAAATTGGTGCCTTCTATGTGGTCTAATTTTTTTAGGATTTGGGTAATATTATTCATTTATTCTCTTAAGAATGGTTTATGTAGGTATTAGAGGAGGAGTTTGTATTATATTATTTTATAGATAGGCTATAAGAACTTACATTTTGTTCTCTAAGTTCTTTAATTTGATTCTTATTTTTTTATAAGATTTGTTGAGTCTTTAGCTCATTTTCATGAATCATAAGATCAAAGACATTAACTAATCTAGTTAAGTTTTCTACTTAGTTCTGATAAAGTGATTAGGTGCCATGTAGATATTTTTTTATTTTCTTAAAGTAATATATAAAAATAGAGTAAGTAAAATAATAAATAAAAGAAGTAATGAAAATATACTATATACATGCAACCAAAGTGAAATTTTAGGCTAAGGCCACTTATGACCCATGCTCTCCTTATATAATTTAGGTCTTTTGGATAAAGTTCTATTTAATCTCAATAATCACCAAGTTTAAGATACTTATATTTTTAGGGATGTAATTCTTTTTATATATTTTTAAATGTATTGACAAAAAATGTTTAAAATTATCAAACTTCTTTTTTTTTTAAGAAAGTAAGTTATCAATTTGTCCAAAATAAACTTCTAGAATTAACCATAATTATTAAAAAAAAATAGAGCAAGCAACTAAAATTTGATTTGCATTAATGGTAAGATTTTCTTTAGAGTGGACCATTGTCTCACTAAGGTGTTCTCTTAAGAATATTTATGGGCATATTAACATAAGAGAGAAAATGACAAGTTATATCAACTTACTAATTAGAATTTTATTCTATCATAATAGACTTGCCAGTAATATACATCTTTTCAAGCTACAAATATAAATTTAAATAATAATAAAATAAATTAATCTATCTCACAAGTTTGAGAAAACTCACAAATTTAAGAAAACTCACAAATTTGAAGATAAGTCCACCACATGATGTGCTCTTATTGAAAAAAAATTCTAACCGAATTTGCTCTTCTTGGGTTTTGCTCTAATACCAAATTTGATGGTGGTGGGAGACCTTTTTGGTGGAATTATTAAATTATAATAGATGTGAGGTTTTAGTTTAAGATCTTATGGAGTGACTAAGTTTATAGTGGGGAGATGATGTGTTTAGATAGATTTAGTAGAAGGAATGACAAGACTAAGCAAGATTTGGCTAGTTTGGGTTGATTTGAAAGATCACTTTAAGAAAAAATTTCTAATTGATGTTAATAGCTGAACTTTAAAATTTATGGTTAGCTTAAGATGCTAACTTCTAATATGGAGTTGTTAAGAGAATGATTAGGTCTTTTGAATAGTTTAGTGGAAAGAAGATCAAAATTAGTTTGTATTGGGCTAGTTTGGACTAATCTAAATTATGAAAAGGTTTAAGGTAGTTTAAAAGAGAAAAAAATAATGGTGGGGGTTAGCTTAAGATAAGAACTAAAGTTCTAACATATTTGGTGTAGTTCGGTGAAGTTTAAGGAGTTGTAATGTTGAAAAGAATAAGACTATATAGTTGTCCACATAGTTTAGGTTATTGGCCTTAAGGAAGGTTTTGGAATGGATTTGAAGACTTAGATGATGGATGATTTTGTTTAAGGGTAATTAAGATGTAGTATGAGATGTCAGAATGATTTAGAAGTTTGAGAGGGGGCTAGAGAGTACTTACAATATAAAGATAAATCCTATTAAGGAAAAGCTAAGATAAGCCACCAAACACTAACACAAAGAGAAAAAAAAATTCTCTAAAGTAATTTTATCATTTAAAAGCTAAAAAAATTTATTACATATTAGTCCTATTTATTGAGACTATGATGAACATTATTAAATAATAGAGAAAAAATTAGGGTGGAAATGGGTGGGTGGCCATTAATAAAAGAATGTACGAACCATTTTCATCAATTCATTCATATATGTTCAAAAAGTCAAACATTATAATTTATAAGATCTAAACTTGAAATTAAAAATAAAATTTAAAATTCAATTCCTTTTTTAAATTGGGCTTTTTTCATAGGCCTTGCTTGTGTACTATCTTGAGCTCTTACTTGGGCATTTATAATTGATTCTTTAGCTCTCATTTATTGGTCTACATCATATTCTACATCAAAAAGAGTGTTATTTAATTTGAAATTATAATTTGTTTCTAATATATATTTATTGGTATAATTTCTTAGTTTAAGATTAGCTTTAATAATAAATTTTCATTTTATTTTTACATTATTTATGGACACTTCTACTACGTTCAAGCAATACCTTCATCCATTAAAAATTTAAAATCATTTATTACTTTTTTAAAAAATAATTTAGGAAAGTAAAAATATATAACTAAATAAAGTGTAAATTGGACGGATACCTCTTGTTTATCATAAGAAAGAAAAATATTTTCATCTAATAACCTTTCAGAGATGTATGTCTAGGTCATAAAATCAAAGAGAAACATAAGTTATAAAGCCCTTAATTGTTTAAATAGAAGATTAGGAAAAATAATCAAATTATAAAGATACAAGAAGCAAATGAGGAAAAGTAATGTAGATTGTTCTTTTTTATCATATAAAAATATTTTAAACTAATATTTTTTTAAAATAATTATTTTAGGTCACTAAACCATGGAGTGACAAATGAAACCAGTATACTTAAACAATTTGAATAAGAAATTATAAGAAAATAACTCATATTATCAACGTATAAATAATTTAAACTAATGATATTGCAGAAACTATTAATCTAGATCACTAAATTTCAAAAGAATAGAAGAAGCCATCAATGCGGAGATGTGTGGTGGAGGTTTCTTTATAAGAAAAATAATAATTTAAACTAATGATCTTGCAGAAAGTGCTAATATAGATCACTAATCATCTGCGTTAGTTCTTATGCATCTTTGAACATTTGTCTTCACGTCATATAAGATTTATATTAGAATATCATGTTGCAATTCATAACTTACTGTGTTTTAAATATCAAAAAGACAATTCTTTATCAGCTGAACCGTTCTGTTATTGTTCTAAAAGTGCTGATAGTAAGAGAACCATGAAATAGTAAATCTACTATATTCATCATTAATTTAGTTAAATAGAGCGTCTTTTTCATAGAATACACGATTGATAAAGATTTGCTTAGAACATGTAATTTAGCAGTCATAATGCATGGCAATTTCTGCACAGTGAAAATAGGAAAAAAATTTAGAGATATTTAAGTTAGATTTATCGAGAAAAGCAAGATATTTGATTTTTCTTTTACCATTTCGCGAGGCAATATGGTTTACCTAAAATATAAAAAAGCGATATCTACAACCCTTTGCTTTTTAAAATAAAAACGAATGCCATGCAATTCGAAGAAAATGTATGCACTTCAAAAAACAATGAAAAAAATAAACAATCTTTTAATCTTGAATCAAAATATCCTGCTATCGGATATTTACGTAAATATATAAGCTGTATGACCAAGCAAAGCCACAATTTAAGTATCATAGCATAAAAAAAAGATAAATCGTGAAAACAAGAATCTGATGGTCATCTTGTGCTTTATCAGAACAATCATATGAAAAAAAAAAAAAAAAACCCATAATTCAGTTCCAATATTTTGCCGATGCACGGCCTTCGAGAGGGCATAAAACAAAATCAAACCAAAGAGGATTAGGCGCAATATTTAGACCTTTCCTCAATGTTCAATAGAGAGATTGCCTGCAAAAAAAATTAATTACCTACAACTTTATGCTTCTGAAATAAAAATGTGTATCTTGCAAATCGATTGAAGTATCTTAAAACTAAAACAATAAAAAACCCTATGAAATTTTAACTCATGTTAGCCTCGTTCAAGCATTTTTTTTGAAATATACAACTCAATGATAATATTGTGCTTTGCCAGAACACCGCTTCAGAAAAAATAGAAATAAGATTCCATAAATCAATACCACATTCTTTCATTGTTTAAAACCAAAGAGCATGAGCAACAATATTTGGATCTTTCTACTTAGTTTTATGCTCATATTTGTATATAGATATGAAAAATAAGGATAATAATTAGATTTTTTTTATTTTGTTTTGCATGGGATGCATGAATATATCAAAATAAAGCATGAACTTATACGAGAGATCATTCTAACTGGAGCAAAAAAGAGAAACCACTAAAATACCAGTAACCTCTCTGTCTTCAATCGCAAGTGAGCAATGACTAGAAAGCAAGGTGGGAGGAATGAAGCCTGGTCCGAGATCTGATTTGCATGATCAATCTACTCAAGATACTCAATTAGGGTTGACCAAAAACCCCCAGAAAAAAAAAACTATTTTTGAATGATTTGGAACGTGATCTTGGATCAAACTTCATTCCAACCACCTACTTTCCTTTTCTCCTCTTAATTCTCTCATTCTTCTTCATTACTTTCTCCAATCTCTCACTAATGATTCTTCAATCAATCTAAAACATGGAAGCTAGATGAATATGTTATTGATGGATAGGAATAAGCACACTGTTATATTCTAAGCACATGATTGACGGGTAATGAGGATAATAAAATATTGGCCAAAGGGATGGGTCTGGGTCTTAGGGCAAGAAATTGTCTTCTTCTAAGACAGCTCTTTATTGGAGTGAGTGATGAGCTTTTTCACGTTATCTATCAGAAAAAGAGAGCCTAAAAATAATAAGAGAGCAGAAATGGAGAGCATGGGAAGAATAATATTGTTCGAATAAAATAAGAAAAAGTTTAGGTCGAAAAAGTGATCAACGAGGAAGGAAGTAGTGCTAGCTCTTTGGTTTGTAACAAAAGAAATAAAGCATTAAAATGATGGAAAACTGTAAAAAAGTGTGAAAACAAAAGAGAAATTCTATAAAGATTCACCGACCGGATTGATTTGATTATTAATTACAATGCCAAGGTGCGGGAATCGATTCATAGCACTGGCATTACAGCATTTTGGTTTTCGTGTTTATGTTTGTGCTTCTAGTTTTTATCGAAGTTCTTGCAATCTTTATCGTATTTAAAGCTTTGTATGTAACTGATTTTCTAATATTTCACTTTGCCAAAAGAAGTTTTGATTTACATATGAAATTTGTTTAAAGATTATAATTTTGCAATTGTTCTTTATCAAAACTGCACGGCATTTGATCTAATATTTTTGTTAAGAGTCTACAACGATTTCATTTCATTAAATATAATATAATGCAGAACTACTAAATCACAAATACAAAAGCTAAATTAAAACATTTTACCAAAGAAATATTGGAAAAATAATAGTATCTCATTTAATTGCCTAGAGCAATTAATACTTCTAAGATGGTCTACGATGCTTTTATTTCTTACAAAACCTAAATATTTTTTTTCCAAGTGGTTATATGAACGGAAGAAAAGTTTCACTTCGTTAGAGAATATTAGGAAAACCAACTTTGAGAATATTCTCTCGAAAGAATCTATTTGGTTAATCTATACTTAAGTGTCAACTTGGATTATTCTTTGGGTTAAGATTTTTATAATATCCAGTAATTACATGAGTGTGTGTGCGGGAGAGAAAGATATATATATATATATATATATATATATATATAGAGAGAGAGAGAGAGAGAGAGAGAGAGAGAGAGTAGTATTCTAAAATTTGTATATTTTTTACAAAAACATCAATCAACATTCATTTCCTATCTGTTGGATCCAATGTTGTGTGTAAAAAAAATTTAAAAAAAAAAACATATTAGGATATCGATCAAACCTAAATAAATAGATGAAGGGTTAAAGAAAAAAAAGGTTAAGTCTCAATTAGATTATTTATAACATAATCTACAAAAAAAATCTAGTTATTTGATTGAGAAGAAAAGTCAAATAGACCAAGAAATAATTCAATAAATCAAGAGAGACACTAGAAAGAATTTAAAAGAAATTTCATTCGAGGCTTTTTTAAAACAATGGTTTGGTTAAAGGTTGAAGGTTGCATGAGCCTACACCCAACAAATAACTTTTGATTTAAATGTTATGATCAAAGTTAATATTATAGAGTTAAGTAAATAGTACAAGTTGATAGGAAATATATAAATTGAACTTGATCTCTAACCACATAGTTAGTGAATTAAGATCATTTTTTAATACTTTTTAGGTGCTTCAAACAATTTTTGATTGAAAGTTAGTTACCTTGGTGAGTTTTATTGGCATAAGCCTCTAACTAGAAGGAGAGTGCCTAGCACAAGTTTCTACATTCTTTGAGCAAATATTTTTGAGAAGCAAGTGAATTTATAAAGCTCCAAAAAGAGTTCAAAATTACCTAGTTTAGTTAAACTCTTCATTGATTAAATGAGAATTGGCTCTAGGACACTCTAGGCTTTGGTTAATTTCAAACTTGATGAGTTCAATGTTATGTAGCTCAAGTTGTATCAAATTTTGTGACTTGTTTACTTTTTGTACCAAGATCAAGATATTATAATAACTTTATTAAGCTAGCCAAAATTAATTTGGGTGTAAACTAGTTTCCTAATTCTTTTATTTTATCTAAGATGTTGAGAAAGACATCCAAAAAAATATTATGAACAATTTTAGGTTGTTTAATTTCATCTTGTGCTTTGAATTTATAAAATATATGGATCCAAACTAATGCTAATACATGATAAAATCATGGTTCATTTTCAAAACCCACTTGTTGAACTTCACTATTGTTCAATCATTTATATTTTTTTTCAAATCAAGTAAACATGAAGAGTATATAAATGTACAACACTCTTGATTATTGATAATGTACTTTAAAAAACTTTAAGAAATAAAATAAGTGAATGTATCCTCACTCTACTAACATACCTCCTTTGAAGAAGGTGAACATTAAACCAATTGAAGAAGTATAGAAGGAACAAGGTCCTTAACTAGAAAGGATAGTGGATAATAGAGGATCAAATTTTTAGATCATGTTATCGAAGAAATCTAAGTGTTGATGATATTATTGTAAGAGCGAGCATTCTTGGAGGTGTTTCTAGTCATGTCCTAAAAGGTGCTTAAATAGTAAAGAGATAGAACACAATACACACACACACACACACACACACACACACACACACACACACACACATATATATATATATATATATATATATATATATATATATATATATATATATATATATATATATATATATATATACACATACATATAGAAGAAATTTTAATACTTTGATGCTTTTGTTTCATTTAAGGGTTAATTAGTTCTTTATAACTTTTTACTTTAATATATTTAAGATTCAACCAATAATTTTAATTCATCTTAAATATGTTGAAGAAAAAAAAGTGTATACCTTAGTGCTTGAGATAACTATAACAATTAACTAGAATGAGTTCACCAATGTAATGCAATTATAACTAAAAAAACATAGAGTGCTAGAGAACTAGCTTTTCAAGGTGTTACTATTAACTCAATGAGCTTGAGCTCAATTAAAATATTTTCATAATAAAAAATATAACTCAATTTGAGCTAATTGTCATAAATAAGATTTGTAAATAGTATGAGCTAATATACTTCATGTTGGCGATAAAATGGTAAATTAAAAGTAAATGTAATCTAAAGAATGTTCATGAGTCAAAGAAAGTATGTGTTCCTATTTGCTGAAGTTATTTGAATAAAATCAAGAACAAAACATCACGGTGCAAAAGTAATCTATTTTAATTTATATCTTTTATTTTATTGTATTTTTTAGTGTTTAGGATGACAAGATAATTAGAACACTTAATAATAACTAAATATTAATTAAAATAAGTATTAAAATAGGGTAAAAAATAAAAAAATGTCTATTATATAATATGGATTATTTTATGGGATAAACTGGTAAATAAATTTAAGAATGATCATTGATTATACTATATATTTTGCATGAATGTCAAAATGCTTAGTTATGAAAATTTGCAAAGATTACATAATAATATTGAAATTTTATTTTAAGATTTACTATCAAATTTTCATCAAATATTGTATTTATGTTCTCAAAACTAGTGTCAAACTTAATCAGTGATCCATCAGGTAAATTTCACTATCAATAGTGAAGTTGATTTTAGAATTAATAGAGAAAATCAACCATCCAAAAATAAATTTTAATATGAATTATTGAAAATCTTAAGAAAATCATTAAGAAAAGATTTTTTTAAGAAAATCCCTATCTCAAATGTATGAGAAAAACGGAGATTAGTTTTAGGGACCCTACCTTCCTTTTAAGCATTTATAAAATCTTGGGAGATATTATAAAAAAAAGGAATAATTATTTATGTGAATTTTATTTAGAACACCACGTAGATCTTGAGGGTACTGATTTAGATAATCAAATGCATCATTAAAGTATAAATATATTATCTTGAAAGATGAACATATTACCTTTTGATGGACTTGGTTGCTTAATAAAGACTTCTAAGGCTGATGGGTTTTCAATATACTAGAGATTTTTCTCCAAACTATGGAGAAGTAGAACGTAGTTTATTTTAGTGCATGATTCATAGTTACCTATAAGTTCAAGCCCATATAGTTAATTATATCATAGGAATGAAAGTTATCTTCTTAAGAATACTCTCGATTAAAGAAATAAATTTTTATTTCTATAGATTTCAAATCTTATCTTAAAAAGATGGTGATTTGGAAATTAAATAGGGAATACATCAAAAGGAAATAGTTCTTTTCAGATGTTAATCAAGATTAATTAAGATGTGCTTTTCGATATTGGGAAGCCTAATAATCATTTCAACTATCATACCATTAGGATTTAAATTTTGAGATTGAATTTATTATGATTTGAATTGACATTTTATTAAAAATCTAGAACTTAGATTCTACCAACATAAGACGTAGAAATACCTAGTGGTTGAAGACTTATTCTAGTATGCTTAAGACCTTAAGTTTACAAATGCTTCTAACATAAGTCGAAGGCTCGTCCTAATGTAAATTTTCTGTGAATTATCAGTTCTTTTCCTACCAGAGGAAAATGTATATATCACTAACTCTTCTATACTTATAACCCACCTAGAAAAGTTGCAAGCTAACACCACCTAAATGATTTTGAAAGCCATGAGGTAGTTTATATTTCAAATATTAAGAATTTCACAAAGCACACCAGCAGTTTATATTTGAAACATATATGCTTAGCATTAGTTGCATGCCAAGCACACCATGTGCAACCAAACATCAATTGTTTATATTTTATTATGTCGGTCCCTTTAGCACAGCTGTGTAGAAAATTGTATTAGTCAAAAAGAGCATCTTACCATCGAGACTAACAGGCAAACAATCTTAGACATTCAGTCTAAAATATTACACCATAAAATAAGAAAAAATATCACATCACTAATCATCAGCCTAACCTAAGTCAAGGGTCATTGACCTAACAATCTAGTGTGCCAGAAAAGGGTTTATGCATATGGCTTTACTAGGCTTTTGAAATTCAAGTTTTTATTTTGTCTAACCGTTTACTTTTATAATTCTATTTTATAAGTATGTGCCATTTTAAACTAGAAAATTGAGGTATTAAGACATTCTTCAGACAAGTAGCCATACAACCTTGGGTGTTTAGAATATATATCATATGATAGCTAGTTATGAAAAGTTATGTTTTCATTTGATTTTTTTTTTAAATTTAGACTTTGTTTAATTTACCATTAGAGAATTTCAATTTATTTTAGGTTATTTAGGTTTAATGATTTGGTTTAATTATTTTGTCAATTTATTTCCATTTTTAGGTTTATTTTATGTTGTAAGGATGAAAATAAAGACATAGTTCAAGTGAGGTGTATTAAGGATGAAAATAATAAAATGCTTTTTTTAGAAAAGGATATTGAAAATAGGTGGATGAGGTATTTTGATAAACTTTTCAATGAAGGATCTGAAAGTATGATTGATTTTAGCAACCTTAATACCCTAAACAAAAATAGAGAATTTCATTTTTATTGTCGTATTAGTAAATTTGAAGTTAGTGAAGCTTTAAAGAAAACGAAAGGTGGAAAAGCAGTAGGACAGGATAATATTCCAATAGAAGTGTGGAAATGTTTAGGAGATCAAGGAATTTCTTGGCTTACAAATCATTTTAATGTCATTTTAAAGACTAAAAAGATGCCAAATGAGTGGAGAAAGAGTTTGTTGGTTCCTATATTTAAGAATAAAGGTGATGCACAAGAGTGTGCAAAATTATAGAGGAATTAAGTTAATGTGCATACATTAAAATTATGGGAGAGAGTAATTGAGCATAGGTTATGATGTACGAAGTTTCATAATCAATTTGGTTTCATGCCAGGTAGATCTACTATGGATGCTATACATTTGTTAAGGGGTTTGATGGAGAAGCATAGAGAAAGTAAGGAGGATCTACATATGATATTTATTGATTTAAAGAAAGCTTATGATAAAGTTTCAAGAGATGTTCTTTGGAGAGTTCTAGAACAGAAAGGAGTTAATATTGGTTATATTCAAGTCATTAAGGATATGTATACTAGAGTTGTTACTTGTGTCCAAACACAAGGAGGATTGACAAAAAATTTTCTTATTTGTTGGATTACATGGATCATTTAAGCCCTTATCTTTTTTACTTTAGTTATGGATGTTCTTACTAGGCATTTATAAGAAGATGTACCTTGGTGCTTTTTTTTGATAACATTCTTCTTATTGATAAGACTAGAGAGGGAGTCCAATAGAAACTTGAATTATGGAGGTCAACTCTAGAGTCTAAAGGTTTTGTTTAAGTAGATCTAAAACCGAATATACAAAGTGTAATTTTAGTTGTAGAAGTTCTAGTGGTAGTGTTGTGATATTAGAACAAGTCATTAATAAGAGTGAGTGTTTTGAGATACTCTATTGTTCAAAATGATGGTGAAATAGATGGAGATGTTATTAGTAATTCAAGTTGGATATGGTTGAAGTGGAGAATGCATCCGCCTATTATGTGATGAGAAAAGTTCCACTTAAACTTAAGAGAAAATTTTATAAGATGGTGGTAAAACACGGAATGACTAATGTTGGCCAAGAGAAGCATAAGACTAAGTTAAGTGTTATAGAGATGAGGATGCTTAGGTGGATGAGTTGCTTTACTCTTAGAGAATACAAAATGAGTATATTCAAAAAAGTTGGAGTAGCTCCGGGTAGATAAGATTAGGGAGAGTCGCCTTAGATGGTTTGGCCAAAAAAGTGCAGTCCATGACGATTAGAAGAGTAGATGGATTATATTTGCCTTATGTTAAGAAAGGTAGAGACCCAAAAAATACTTGGTTAAGATGTATAAAATGACCTTAGTATACTTGATTTAAATGAGAATTTGAATAATAGACACAATGGAGATGAAGGATTCATAATGACCCACCTAGTGGGATTAAGGCTTGTTGTTGTTGTTGTTTAGGTTTATTTATGTTAAAAAAGTATATATATATTTTAAAGAACGAAGAATAAAATAAACTCCAGTTTGGGCAAAGCCCATTCTATTCGACTTCTTAATCCTAGTAGAATGGGATTTTTATCTATACTAAAGGTCAAGCTATGATCCTAAGTATCTTAATTGGCCTCTTTGGAATTCATTTGAATGAATTATTTTAAGTTGGGTTTGATTTGATATCAAATGACTTCATTCATTTATATTTTATGTTATTTAATTTTTATATTATTTAAGATGTATATAGTTTAACAATTTAAACTTATATTTAACCTTGTGTTTCCTTTGATTTGATTAAAGTTTTTAGTTTGGTTTATGATCTTTTAACTTATAACCTCTAATTAAGATTGATAGTTTTCCATAAACCTTAACTGAGTTTAATTATATATCATGATTAAATTTAATTTGATGTTTAATTGTAAGTTCTTTTCGGTTTCAAGTGATTACATTTATTTATTTTATGTCATTTACCTTTTAAGTTATGTAGGATTTGTATAGTTTTATAGCTTGGGTTTTTGATTAAATATTTGTTTAATTTCATATATTATAATTACTCAATCTATTTGATTTGAATTGATCTTATTCATTTGATTCATTAATATTTATGTTTATTAGCTTGAATGAATTAACTTAATTCACTTAAGTTGATTCTTTTTAATTCAAACTTACTTTAAAGGTTTTGGTTTTATCATTTGAGATTTATTATATTTCAACTTCATAACTTAAGATGATTCATTAATTTATGCATTTTAATACATCATTTTGGTTAATTAAAAATAGAATTTTATATGTAAAAATAGCATTATTTAATTAAATCTTATAAAATGAAGTTTTACTTATTAACTTCAACCTAATAAACTTAGGAAATGAACTACATTAGGCAACAAACCTAGCTAGGCCATTCCAAACTTTTAGGTTATTTAGGTTTAATTGATTTGATTGATCATTTCTTTATATATATATATATATATATATATATATATATATATATATATATATATATATATGTTATTCATTAATGTAAATGGGTTTAAGGAATTTTCATATTTGAGTATGAAATTCAGAGGTTGATTAGTTTTCAATTTCAATTGATTAATTGATTTACTATAAATTTATTAAATTAATAACTCATGATGTGATTAAATTTTATATTCTTAATCATTTCATTAACCCTAAGTGTATAATTAATTAAATTCTTTGACTTTAGAGGGTTAGGAAAATTTTCTTAAGTGTTATGATGTTAATGAAAATGATTTTTATTGATTTTATAAATGTTTATAATTTATGTAATTTTTTTATTTATAATTTTATTTAAATAGGCTTAGGGATTAGAAATTCAAGAACTTCTAATGCAGAGATTATTTAGCCTTGAACCTTTTATTGCAAGTAGGGTTCCATGCCAATTTAAGTTTCCTAAATTTTCATCTTAATTAGATGTGTAATTTAAGATTAAATAAAGTTTTAATTATTTCAATAAAATATAAATTAAGCCTAAATTAAATAATATTAATTAGGGTTTTAATTTTCTTAAATTCCCCTCTGAAAGTGAATCCATAAAGGTTTTTTCAGATTTTTTAAAGCTATGGTTAATTTATTATGATTATTTAAAGTTCATATCAATTTATTAGATTAATTGATTTAATCAATTACCTAGTTAGGTCATTTTGTGATTTATTAAGTTTCAGAGAATTCTAATGATATTTTTAAGTTCATTAAGATTCATTATAATGTTTTGAGTTGATTTTATATTTTCATAATATTTCTAATTTATTTAATGAAAATAAGGATTTATGATTTAAATTTTAAATCTTTGAATTTATCTTTCAATAAATCATGAAATATTTATCTAAGGTGTTTTTAACCTTAACTCTACAAAGTTTGAAGGCCAAGTGTCGTCCATTGAATCAACGTGATTTTTGGTGATCTAGTTGATGGAATCGCTTGATATCAATTGCAAATCCATCGAAACCTCATCTAGGGTGCATCTACATGGTTTGATCTCACTTAAGATCAACTCTCTTCACAATGGACTAAACCAAAATCAAGAGTGGTCAACTTTGGGGCATACCTCTTCGGCATCAATCTTCGATGGTAAAAATGCTTTGAACACATTCATTGAGATGTGACGAACCTCTAGGAGAGAAGAATTGAGTTGCCTCCCCTCCAAGGATTGTAAAGGCTAAGCTCCACTCATTCGTCGATGGGTCTAGTTGAATTCCAACTTTTCGATATTGTGGGAATTGGGGAAGGGGTCGATTCTTCTTCGTTTTACCTCAAGATGGTGTATGAGATGCTAGGTTGCCAAGAAAAGGTCTCTCTCCTTCTTTCTTTATGTGTCCGAGAGCTTTTTATGTGAGGAGAGCTCAACTTAGATTTACCATGGTGATTGCCACCCTTGGGATGAGCCCATATGAAGAGATGGATGAGATATGGAGGAGGGAAATGGTATTTGACTTCTTTGCATGGATTCCCCACTTTCTTGCCATGGCTACACCTAATCTCTTATCATTTCACCTCACATAGCATCTCTTGGATTTTTTGCACCACCATAACACCCTTTTAGATCGGTGGTTGATTAGCCAAATCAAACCAAGATGAATCATGGGTCAAACTCAAATCCATTTGAGTTGCATTCGATGATTGAGTTTAGTTCAATGCCTTTTGGATTTAGATTGATTAAAGTGATTTTTTGATTAATTAATTTTAGATTTTAGTTTCAATCATGTTTAATTATCTCATAGATAATTTGGAGGTCAATTGATTCATGCCATGTGAGGGTTTGAAGTGATTTAAGCTAGATTTGACTCTTTTGACCTAAATTAGTCAAATTAGATCTCCTAGCTCAAATGGTCATTTAAGATTTAAATTTAGGTTCAATTGTGTTTATTTGATGATTTATGATGTTTTAAATTGATTGATTTCCTTGGATTTTGAATTGATTTTGGTTTTATTTCAACTTGACCCATTTTGACTTAAATGGGTTAAGTTGAGTTCAATTGAGTCAAATGACCTATTTGACTTAATTAAGGCATGTTTAGACTCTAATCATGTTTAATCACATGTGTGGAATGATTTGGAGTGATTAATTTTATTTGGGTTGAAGTTGATTTCAATTTTGACCCTTTTGACCCAAATCGAGCTTAATGGGTTAAGTTTGACTCATTTGGGTCAAGTCACCAAATTGGTCAAATTAAATCCAATGATTGGTTGGATTATATTTAATTATGATTTTAAATAATTTTGGGTATTTGATTTTGATTAATTTTATTTTAATTTGGATTTTTATTTTAATAAGATTCATTTGAGTTTATTTAGATCAAGTGATATAATTAGCCCAAATAAGACCTTATTTTATTTAAATTTATTTGATTCATGTTCAAACATATTCATTTTATGATTTTTAGTCTTTGGAATGACTTCATTTATTCAAATTTTGGTGGGTTGACCTTTGACTTGGTGGGACCCACATAAGTCAAGTTTATGTCGAATGGTTGACCATCTTTGACCTTCATTTGGATTTATTGTTAGGTTCATTTTTATTCATGCATTGACTTCATGCTTCTTTTTTTTTTTTTTTATTTTTTATATTTGATTTAATTTCAATTTATGCTTTTTTTTGTTTATGTGATTTTGAGCTTAAGTAGAATAATTGGGTTAACCATCCCAATTATCTTAATCTAAGCTCATTTGAGTTAGATTTTAATTAGAATATTTTTGATTCAATTATTTATTTATATTTGAGTCCACCTATTTGTATTTGGTTAAGTTATACCCTAGAAGGGTCCACTACCAAGTATAGTGTCCTAAATGTTTAAGCAAGAGACTCCTAATTTAGGATTAACTATCCTAATTGCTAATTTAGATATGATATTAAACTCATCAAAAAATGAGGTTAATAAATGGACCTCCAATATATGTGGTGCACTTTAAAGTACACCACACATATTAGCATTGATTGATCTAGTCAATAGAAACACAAGCATAAGCTTGAAAGATTTTAAGTTTGCTTATGAAATTTAGAATTTTGATTTAGTTTTGGTTTGTTTGATTTTAAATTTTATTTTTAATTTGATTGTAAAAGATAGGCATAAACATGCCTAAAATTATTCTGATGTAGAATGATTAATTCCTAGAGACTTAGATTCATTAGTTTCTAAGAAGAATAGAGATTTCATTAAGAAAGGAATCTGTGAGGAATCTAATCCTGATACAGTCATGGTAGTTAGAGAAGATGCCTTCAAGGGACTTATTTTCACTTTAATATATTTTTCAATAACTAAGAAAGAAGGTACTAGGACTCATATCTTCCTAAATGAAATTATCTAGGAGGTAGTCTAAATGACTAATCAATTTTAAAGAAAGGACCTATAAGTAGACCTTAAAGTTTTCTTTTCCTAGAAAGGTGCCACAATGGATACTTACTCATATCTAGAGGTAATAATTGGAGAGGATGCCAATATGGATATTTGCTCCTAGCCAAACTATATGAATTTTAACCAAAGAAAGATACCACTTGAGAATTTACTCTTATCTAGTTAGCTACTAGGAAGGGGTCTTTAAGGACTTGATTCTAACCTAAATAGTTGTTCTTGAAGAAAAGGGGTCATCAATGACTTAATTCCTAAACCTCAAGATTTTGAATAATAGGCATGGGTCATATGGACTTAGTTCCTAACCTGAGTAGTCTATAGGAATGGGGCCTTAATGACTTATTTTCATTCCATGATTTCTTTTGTTTTGAGCTAAAAAATGGGTCGCAAGGACTTAAATCCTAATCTAGTGAAATTCATCTAAATATGAAGGGGCCTATCCTAATTTTCATACAAGAATGCCTACTAAGGGATTTACTCCTACCTGATTAGCTATTAAGAAGGGGCCTTCAATGGCTTAATTCCTTCTTAAATACCTACAATAAAGAAAAGGGTTCTTAATGACTTATTCTTAAACCTCAAATTTTAACTAGTAGGAAAGGGGTCTTTATGACTTAATCTTAACCAGAATAGTATATTTACAAAGAAGGAGGTCTTAGTGACTTAATCATATCCTTATCATATTAAAAGATGCTTACTAAGGGACTTACTCCTATTTGGTTAGCTATTAAGAAGGGACTTCAATGGTAATAGGAAAGGGTCCTTGATGACTTATTCCTAATTTAAATAGTTTATTTCACGGAAAAGGTCTTAGTGACTTAATATTATCTTATGAATAATAATAATGGTGCTACAAAGGGCTTGCTCCAAACCTATGAAAAGCAAGAGTGATGCCATAAAAGGTTGACCCCAAACTTTTGGGAATGGTACACGAAGGCATACTCCAAATCCATAGAATTCAAAGGAAGAGTGCCACAAATGGGCTTGCTCACAGCTTATATGAATGCATATATTAGCTTCAAATGGATTTAATAAAATTTGTAAAAGTTTAAGAGACATTGAATAGAATCTATAGATAAAATCAAATTTAAAAGAAATAATATTTGATTCTGAAAAGTTTACAAAGACAAAAATACTTTTATTAATCATCATCTTTAAACTGAAGTACATTTCATACACAATATTTTTTAAAGTAATGTCTGTTAATAAGCAGCATTAGACGTTCACCATTGCAAGTTATCAACTAATAGAACCCTTTGTTATAGGCTTTCTTCGCAACGAATGGTCCTTCCCATGTTGGCTAAAATTTGATGCCTATCTTACGATGAGCTAAAATTCACCTTCTAAGAATTAAGATCAAGTCTCCTACTTGGAAAGTTCTAGGGAAGATTAATCTATCATAAGTTTGAACCATATGCAATTGATACAGTTCAAGGTCATATTGAGCTTTCAAACATTTTCTTTCAAGATTTTGAAATTCTTCTAGAAGTTTATGATTTTGATCTACTGTAATGTCATTATTGATCACTATCCTCAAAGATGGTAATTGTACTTCTAATGAAAGAATAGCTTTAGTTTTGTAATCTAAAGCACATGATGTAGATTGAGTTGGTATCCTATATGTGGTCCGATAGGCCCATAAGGCTTCAACAAACTTTTCATGTCACTAGCATTTATTTACTTTGAGCACCTTTTTTAAAATTCGCACTAGAGTTTAATTGAATGCTTCGGCCAATCCATTTGCCCTTGGGTAATAAATGGTCGAGTACCTCTAATCAATGTTATGTCTAGCCACAATATGATTTATTTTAGTGGATTTGAATAATGGACCAATATTGGATATGATACGACGAGGGATGCCAAAATGATATATGATATTTCTTAGAAGAACTTAAGTACATGATAGGCCTTCACTTATTTTATTGGAATCACCTCAGCCCACTTAAAAAATTAATCAATTGTCATTAATATAAAATGATGCCCTTTTGATGAAGGAGGTCAATAGGCTCTATGATGTTAGTACCCTAACTCTCAAAGGGCCAAGAGGCGATCGTCAAGTGTAGTACATTAGGTGGTTGATGTAGTACCGCACCATGTATTTGTCATTGATGACAACGATGTGAAATTTTCATGCAATCATTTAACATTAAAGGCTAATAACTTCCAAGTCATTTAATTTTTAATTTCTTCTTAGGTCCAAATTAGTGAGCACTACACAATCTAGAATCTACCTCAGTCGTAATCTTATGAGATTCTTGTTTATCCAAACAACGTAGCTACATTTGATCAAATGACTTATGATATAACACATTATTAATTAATGCATAAGACAAGACACATTTCTTAATTTGATTTTCTAATAACATATCTTTGAGGTAGCCTCCCCTTACTTAAATAGTCAATGAATTGCTGCCTCTGATCACTCTACTCTTAGCCTTCAGTTATCCTTTGCATTTCTATTTTTTAGTTTATGTAATCTAAATCAATAGGAGAAAGAATTTGTTGATTTTGAACTTCTATAGATATAGATTCTTTTTCATGACATATGATTTTTTTAACAAGCTTAGCCAAAGCATTTGTTATAGAATTATCTCTATGTGATATTCTATATAGAGTTAGAAAATGAATCTTTTCAAGAAAAGTCATTGTATACTAGTAATAGCTGAAAACTTTGGGTGCAAAACCTTATAGATTTCTCTCACTTGGTTAACAAGTTGAGAATCCCCAAAGATTTTAATATTTTTAATATCCATAAGGATTGAAAACTCTAATATTTATAAGAGTCTCATATTCAGCTTCATTATTTGTATAAACTTCGATAAATGATAGGAATATCATATCATTCCTTTGTCTAGAGTTATAAAAATTAGTCCAATCCCTGCCTTCCCTAAAATGGAAGAATTTAATTCTTTACTTTTCTTTGATGATGCTACACCATCAAAGTATAACTCCCAAGTGGCATTAGTTTTACCCTTTAAAGTCATGATCTGCACATCTCGAAGATCATCATTTAAAGAAGAACCTTTGGGTAAAGAATGTGCTACAAAAATTCAGCTACAATTCGCCCTTTTACAGCACAAAGAGGAATAAATGTGATCTCAAAGTGTAATAAAATTATAGATCAATGTAATAGATCCAAACAATGTTCTGGGGGTCATAAGATATTACAAAGGATTCACTCTTTAAATCAATTTTACTTTATGCAAAAGCATATAATGCCTTAGTTTCTAAGAGACAAAAACAAAAGCTAAACAATGTTTTTCAATAGGTGGATAATTTATCTTTGTTGGGATGAGTCTGCGGCTTAGATAATAAATAGCATTTTATTTTTCTCTTCATTAACTTGGGCTAATAACACTCCAAGTGATTCATCTAAAGCTATAATATACAAAATTAATGGCTTGGGATTTGAGTAGCCAAAATAGGAGAATTCATCAAATACTATTTTTAAACTTTCAAATGTGCTTTGGTATTTTTCATCCCAAATAAATTTGAAATCTTTCATTATCAATGCTACAAAAGGTTGGCATCTTCTCGATTGGATTGATATAAATCATCTTAAATATGCTAGCCTTCCCTAAATGATCTTAACTGTATAAGACTTCTAGGTGAGGGCATTACCATGATAATTTTAATCTATTTCAAATCAATTTTGATTCCACGGTGCCTCACTACAAACCCTAAAAACTTTCCTAAAGTTACTCCAAAAGTATGCTTCAAGGGGTTCAATTTTAGGTTGTAATGGCATAATCGTTCAAAAATAATATGTAAATCATATAATAATTTTCTCTTTCTTTATTTTTAATTACTAGATTATCGATATAACATTCAACTTAATTATGAATTAAATCATCAAATATTCTAGTCATTATTCTTTGATAAGAAGCCCGACATTTTTGAGATCAATGGCATGATTGTGTAACTAAATATCTCAATAGGAGTTCTGAACACAGTGTAATTTTATCCAATGGGGCCATCTTTATTTGATTATATCTAGATAATCCATCCATGAATGAAAAGTTCTCTTGCGATGAGGCTATGTCCACCATAAGCTTTTGGTATTGATAATGGGAACTTATCTTTAGGACAAGCCTTATTCAAGTTTCTAAAATCTATGCAAATTTGTATTTGGCCTTTCTTTTCTTTATTCGGATGATACTTGCTAGAAGGATACCACTCTTCTCATAAAGCCTTAATTAATTTTTTGACTTCAATAATAATTTTTTCTTAATTTCTATATCCATGCATCTAAAAGCTTGCTTTACTAAATTGCATCAAGTTTAACTCCTAATTTATGAACTATGACATCTGATGATAAACTTAGCATTTCATCATAATTCCATGCAAAATAATCTTTATATTCAAACAACAAGTCAATCAACTCATTAGAATCTTTTGGACTAAGTGAACTAATAAAAGTTGGCCTTGGGTCTTCTTGAGTTCATAAGTTGATTTCTTTAATTCATCAATAATGGATTTTATCTCTTCTTCAAACTCTGGTGACACATTTAGAATTAAGAAATCATCTAGATTATCTGATGTTTCAAAATAGATCCCTTTAAAGGTTAGATACATCTCCAAAGAGTTGATTAGACTCCATATGATTGCTTATCATTAAACAATGTTCATCATTATCCAAAGGTCCAATAGTACCAAACCCAATGCTAACTTTAGGTTTCAAATTTTTAATTTTAGTATTTCATAAGCTTTTCATGTGTTGAGTTGTATCTTTGGGCCAAAAATTAGGAATCAAATTATGTTTTATAAAATTTTTAACATAGTTAGGATACCAGTCAAACAAGAGTTTTATTGAATACCTTTATGAGCTTTAGGACCTGAGTATAGAATAAAACTTCTACATCTTTCCAACTTCCCCTAAAAGGTTACTTTAACTTCTAGATGAGAGATTTAATTTTGAGAAAAAGGAGTTAAAGTTAAAGTATCCCTATACATTTTCAAATTTTCATAGGTAGATAGCTCAAGTTCATCCTTTGATGCTTGTATTTGTTCTTCATCGCTATCTTATTCTAATGAAATCTCAAACTTTATCAAGGCTTCCTTTTGATTGGAATCTTCCTCAAAGCTAGATTTCAAATCGATTTGTATTATTAGAGGTTCTTTTTTTTCTATTTTTCTTTTCCTTTTTCTTTTCCCTCCTTTTCTTTTCTTTCATCTTTTTCATTTGCCTGAATTTCATCTTTGTTTTCTTGGATGCCTTAATAATGCTTGATTTCATAAAATCAAACACTTTCCTTTTGGGCATAAAATAGACAACATCTTCATAAAGCTCAATTTCATGAATGGAGAATGGTTGTATTTCACCTTTTATGGTGTATTCTTCCCATATATTTTGTATTTAATATGCTGGTGAAGTGATGAAGGAACCATTCTATACTCATGTATCCACGGTCTACCCAAGAGGGCATTAAAGGATGTCTCTGAGTCAATGATATAGAATTCTGCTTTAGTTTTCAATCATTCTATTTTCAATAATAGAGTGATTGAACCTAAAGCTTTATCTCCAATTTCATTAAACCCCTCAATAAAATTTTATTAAAACTAAGCATTTTTGTATTAATCCTCAAAAATGATAATGTTTTTGAATTCATGATGTTACACCAAGATTAATAAAAACTGTTGATAGTCTGATACTCTCCACCTTGATAGAAATGTAAAGAGGTTGATTATGATTTGTGGTTCCTAGAAGTAATCTTCATCAGAAAATGTTATCCCAATAATCTCTTTGAAGTAGCAAGCCTCATCTAAGGATCTTGCTGCTATTTGTGTCAGGCATATCTCTGGATCGAGTAATGCATGAAATAATGATTCCATCATTTTCTTAAATAGAATAAGGTTGTCATAAATGTTGAGTCTAGTAGGAAGTTTCTTAAGATGGGCTAAAATGTTATAATCAACCTTGAAAGGAGGTGGCTCAACTACTGGATCCTTCTCTTTCTATGGAGGTTCAGGACATTAGTCAATAACTTATTTACCCTTGTCCTTAAAAGGTGGTAGTGGTAAGACCTTCCCACTATGGAGGTTAACTTGCTATATCTCTTGAGTCAAATGTAAATGGTATGTCAACCTGTCCCTCATTATTAATGCATTTTTTAATGATTGATCAGAATCTAAAAACTCTATTTCTATAGAGTCACCTTGCAAATCAACCATAGACCTCTCACTCTCTGATCTTGATTCACAAAGTACATCACATTTAGTATATGAAGTTTCTTTTTTATCTTCTTTTTTTTTTCATTCACAATATGATCATTAGAAATAGTAAGAATATCATAATTTCCTTTAGGGGTGGGCTTTTTATTCATATTTTTAAAATGCATACATAAAGATATAGGAGTATAAGGTCTAGCATTTTCATTCTTATCATACAAAATTCTATCTATTATAACAAGCATTCCTCTAATAACTCTCTCCAGACATCTAGACATCTGATGATACTAAATGGGGTCAAGAAGGAATTACTTCTAACTCCAGCAGATTAATCTGAATGATCTTCTTTCAAGTCTTTATCTGATCCTACATGAACTTTTTAAACTTTTTCATCAAATATTTTTAGAAGAATAGGATAATACTATATCCCAATAATTTGAAGGAGATGAACTAGAAGAGGTGGAAGATTCAACTGTGACTACCTTAATGGACCCTTATCTAGGGTCTACTAGATATTCCTTGGGAATTATCACCAAACCCTTCTTAAAATTTCTTTCAAACCAATCCTTAAAGGTGAAGTAGTCTTCAATGGTATGACCTAGCATCTGATGATATGGGCAATAATTTGGGTCATTTTCTTTGCCGACTTCTCATGGTCTTTTTGGATCAAGTAGATTGAAATCTGGCTTCTTCTTTAAATTTTGGAAGATCTTCCTCATTATGTCTCTCCTAAAAGAATAAGTTTGGTTCATTCTTTCACTAAAAGAGCTAGTGAGAGCTTTCTTAGGTGATGGTGATAATTGTTGTTATGATGGCCTATAAGGTGGTCGTCAATCTGCTTGGTCTTGAAATGGAGCTCTTCCTTTGTCCACTGTAAGGACATTACCTGCCCTCTTTTCAGCACTTTCCTAGGTTTTGATGGTTCCATATTAAACTAATCTCTTAGGAACAACATCTTAAGGGCTTCTTCTTGCAAATTAGAGGCTTTATTTAATAATTATTCAAAGGTTTTAATGTTAAAACCTTTTAACAAAAAGGCCACAAGGACATGAATACTTTCAATGGAGTATTTCTATAGCATTCTGCTCTTATAGCTAAGGCTCGTATTTGAGGCTAAGATCCTCAATTTTAAGATATAATTAATGAGGGATTCACCTTACTTATGTTTTTCAACTACTAAGTCACCTACAGAAATGTGGTGTTGTGTGCTAGTGAATCTCTTTACAAACATATTTTCTATTTCAGTGACAGTATGCACTAAACTATTTGGTATCTTTGGATATCAATCAAAGGAAACCTCAACCAAACTACTGACAAACTGCTTAACAAGGCATCACTCCCTCTTACATTACAGTAACTTGCTCAAAAATGTACCAAATGCTATTTGGGATTGTCTATCCCATCAAAAATTCTAAAAGAAGGAGGCACAAATCCCTTTAGGTATGGTATTATATATTTTACCAGATCATCATTGAGCCAAAGCTCTAGAGACTTTAAGTCAATTTTGGGAGATATGTCATCCATTGGTTTAGGCTCTCGGTAATAATCTCCTAAACCAAACTTCTTCTCATCAGTGGGATAAAATTCCTTTAGTTGTTCTAATGAATATAACTGAGAAGATGGGAACATGACTTTAGAGTGATTGCATAGTAGAAATCATGCCCTCCATCTTCCTTTCCATTCTTAAAATTTAATCATCTTTCTTTTGTGATGTCTTGTACTTCTTTCTATTCTTTTTGGATACTTTTGCATCTACTTTAAAAACATGTGCTACAGGTAGCCTTGAGTCATCATCTAACAAGTCATCCTCATCTAAATCAAAGTGATCTTGGACCCTACTTATCTTTATTTTTCTTCATCCTCTTTAGAAATAGTTTCCACTTCTTCTTTTGTAAGATAAAATAGAATACCATTATCATCAATGATAACTTTGGATTCTTTCTTTACATCCATGGGTTTCACTTCATATCTCTCTCTCTCTCTCTCTCTCTCTCTCTCTCTCTCTCATGATTCTCCTGGATGGTGGGGGCTTCCTCTATAGCAAGAGTGGCTCCCAAACCATAGTGTCCCTCATCTAAAATCTCTCTATTATAAGAAGATAGATGAAAAAGGCTCTACCCAATTGCTGGAGGTATGAGATGAGGATGGCACTTCAGTTTGGAGCCTAATCACAAATGATGTTGACCTTTCTTTAATAGACTGGGTGACAGATGGTATTCTGACTATACAGTGGATGAGTCTTTGGCTCAGAGGCCAACAAAATTTTCCTAACATAAACTTTTTAAGTTTCCTTCCTAAGGATAACCTTATCTCTCCTCGAGCTAGCTAACTCCTTATGACAGGTTAGTGACATCCTCAGGTGGTGATATTGGTCGAGTATAACAGGCATGGGGTGATAGTATTTTCTTCTATCAGGGAAGATTATCTTTCTTTTTTGCTTTACTTTGAGTGATCATAGGTCTCCCTAAGACTTCTCTCTCTAGCTCACTTGAAATTTGTCCCTTCATAATCCTAAGTAACTCTTCTTTAGTGTAAGAAGAGACAGGAGTTCTATGAAAGATCTAGTGTAATCTACTATGAGCTTCCCTATTTACCATTCTAAAGTTTTATCTATTTTCATATGAAAAGGTGTGAAGTATGAAATAATTTTAGATACTGGAAAGCTCAGTAACCATTTAAACTATCCTACCATTTGGCTTTATATTTTGAGATTTAATTTATTATGATTTGAATTAACATTTTATTAAAATCTAAGACTTAAATTTTAGCAACACAAGATTATAGAAATGTTTAGTGGTTGAAGACTAATTCTAATAGGATGCTTCAGACCTCATGTCTACAAATGATTTTAACATAAGTCAAAGGCTCAACCTAATGTAATTTTTTTTATAAATTATTGATTATTTTCCTACCAGAGGAAAATGAACCTAACCCTGACTCTTCTAGACTTATAAATTGCTTGGAAGGGTTACCAGTTAACACCACCTAAGCAATTTTTAAAATCATGAGTCTGATCTTATGCATGTAAGATGGCTAGGCTATTGCATTTAAAAAGGAAGCTAGGAGACTAACTCGCTCTTTGACCCTAAGATAATGTTTGGCATGTTATGCATCTAACTAATGTAACAAATTTCATCTTTTATTTGTTTTGACTCATGATTCATTTTGAGGCTTGGGATGCAGTTCATTCCTATAATGATATGCAATTAGAAGTGGTCATGGACAAAAATTAAAATAAGAAGGCATACTTCCCCAAGAAGGTGGTCATCCTCAAAGCTTAGACGCCCCCTTATGTGTAATGAGTGAAGCGCCTAATTCAAGGAGAACGAACAATATGTTCTCATGGTTCACAAAAAATAATTATTTCTAGTTGCTTTTAGTTATTCCTAGAACTTTAATTAATATAAAATTTTGAATTTTTATTTTTATGTTCAATCTGTTTAAATTTAAATGGGAGAGTAAATTTAATTTTCTTAAGAGTCAACATTCCAAGCATTTTATCGCAGATCACAACATAAAAAGAAATCTAAAAAAGAATGTTATTATATTACATACCCCAAAAAAATCAAGCTAATTCAAATTAATAAAATAAGCCATGTGAAAATATCAGGCACAAAAGAATGAAAAATGCTAAGAATCTTATCTTCTTCAAAGATCTTCTTCAAAGATCATCACCTTCTTTAGGGACCTCCACAGGATTTATAGGGGACCATTGATGGGTAAAGTCAGCTCTTGCTATTCCTAGACCCCATAGATCCTAACCTAATTAAAAATTGCTTTAAATGAAATTTAAGAAAATAAATAAGAAACAAACATCACACTAGTAGTTTATATTTCAAATATTTTGGCTTGGTATTAGTTGCTTTCCAACACCTATAAGCAAATATCAATTTTTTATATTTTATTTTGTCGATCCCTTTTAGCATAGTCCCTTGTAGAAAATAGTATTATTATAAAAGAATGTCCTATCATCCAGACCAATGAGCAAACAATCTTTATCCAAAAAAATATATACCATAAATCAAGAAAATCATAAAAAACTCACATCATGATCATAACCTAAGTGTAGGGTTGGTGATGTAATAATCTAGTTTGTGAGAAAGGGGCTTTATGATATGGCTTTACTATGCCTTTGAAATTCAAGTCTTGATTTAGTTTAATATTTTACTTTTCATAAATTTTCTTTATAGGTTCAAGTCATTATTAAACAAAAAGTTTGAGGTATTAAGACCTCCTTTGGACCAATAGCCCTATGACCTCGAGTGTCTAGACTATATACCATATAAAAGCTAGTTATGAAAAGTTTTATTTTCATTTGATTTCTTTTATTTTAGAATTTGTTCAATTTACCATTAAGGAATTTCAATTTAATTGGTTTAATGATTTGTCACTTTATTTCCATTTTTAGGTTTATTTTGATTTTAAATAATGAAGAATAAAATAAACTCTATTTTATGTAGAACCCTTTCTATTAAATGTCCTAATCCTAGTAGAATGAGATATTTATCCATTCTAAAGGTTAAAATAAGATTCTAAGTATGTTAATTAACCTCTTTTGAATTAATTTGAATTATTTATTTTAAGTTGGATTTGATTTGATTCATTTATATTTTATTCTATTTAATTTTTATATTATTTAAGATGTATATAATTTCACAATTTAAACTTATATTTAACCTTATGTTTCTTTCAATTTGATTAAAGTTTCTTAGTTTGATTTATTGTCTTTTGATTTATAACCTTTAATTAAGATTTATAGTGTTTCCTTAAACATTAACTATGAAATTAATTATATATCATGATTAAATTTAACTTGATGTTTACTTTTAAGTTCTTCTTGGTTTCAGGTGATTACATTTATTTATTTTATGCCATTTACCTTACCGTTATGTAGATTTGTATAATTTTTTGATTATTAAATATTTGTTTAATTTCATCTATTATAATTAGTCAATCTATTTAATTAGAATTGATCTTATTCATTTGATTCATTAATCTTTATGTTTATTAGCTTGAATGAATTAACCTAATTCACTTAAGTTGATTTTTTTTAATTCAAATTTAATTTAAAGGTTTTGGTTTAATCATTTGAATGATTTACTATATTTCCAATTCATAACTTAGGATGATTCATTAATTTATGCATTTTAATTCATCATTTGGGTTAATTATAATATAATTTTATATGTTAAAATATCATTATGTAATTAAATCTCTTAAAATGAAGCTTTTATTTATCAACTTCAACCAAATAAACTTAGGAAATGAACTACTTTAGGCACAAACCTAGTTTAGGCCATTCCAAACTTTTAGGTTATTTAGGTTTAGTTGATTTAACTAATCATTTCATTCTTTTTTTTTTTATATATTTAGAACTATGTTATTCATTAACTTAAATGAATTTAAGGAATTTCCATATTAATGAATTCCATATTTGGGTACGAAATTTAGAGGTTGATTAGTTTTGAATTCCAATTGATTAATTGCTTTATTATGAATTTATCAAATTAATAACTTAAGATTTGATTAAATCTTATATTCTTAATCATTTCATTAAACCACTACGTGCAAAATTAATTAAATTATTTAACTTCAAATGGTTATAAATTTTTTTCTTAACTGTTATGATGTTAATGAAAATGATTTAGATTAATTTTATAATTTTTTATTTATATTTTCATTTAAATTGACATAGCGATTGGAAATTCAACAATGTCTAATCTAGAGATTATTTAGCCTTGAACCTTTTATGACAAGTGGGCTTTCTTGCCAATTTAAGTTTCTGAAATTTTCATCTTAATCAGATATGTGATTTAGAATTAATTAGAGTATCAATTATCTCAATATAACTTAAATTAAGCCTAAATTAGATAAAATTAATTAAGGATTTTAATTTTCATAAATTAACCTCTTGAAATTAAATCCATAGAGGGTTTATTTAGATATTTTGGAGTTTTGGTTAATTTATTATGATTTTAAAGTTTGAATTAATTAATTAGATTAATAAATTCAATTAATTACTTAAATATGTCTTTTTTGGGATTTTTTTTTAATTTCAGAGTTTAAGCTTATTAAGGTTCATTAGATTATTTTGAGTTGATTTTATATTTTTTCCATAAATTTCCTAATTTATTTAATTAAATTAAGGGTTTATGATCAAAAATTTTATATTTTTGAATCTATCTTCCAATAAATTTTTAATAATTTATCTAAGGTGTGTTCTAACCTAAATTTCAATTCCCCAAAGTTTGAAATTGATTGGATTAATGAATTGAGTTTAATTTGGGTTTGATTATTTTTAATTAAACATAAATTAACCCAAAAATACCAAATAAAAATTTGTATTTTTGGGTCTAATGGATTCTTCTCATTCAGATGAATCCATAGACCATTTATTTGTATGTTTTTGTTGAGTATTTTATTTTTTATGATTTTTTTGAATGTTTTTAATGTTTTCTATAATTTTTAAAATTCAAAAAATTGAGATTTTCTTTTTAAAATGGTCAACACCATGTGGTGCTGACATGTGCTTTACATGTGGTGGCATGTGATTCATCCACACAAGATCCAAGTTTATCTCACGTTATTAAATGGGACATGCGGGATTTTTTATGACCTTCTGATCTTCAATCAATTTCTCTGTGGTTCCTATGTAGTTTTAATCAAATTATCTGACTAAATTTCAGCCGTCCATTCCAAATAGAAGGAACAGATTGTGGAGATTACATCTCCTCCATCAACGGTAAAAGCCAAGCATCTTCCATTGAATCAACATGATTTATGGTGATCTAGTTGGCAGACTCACTCGATTTTAATTGCAAATCCATTAAGACCTTATATAGAGTACATCGATATAGTTTGATTTCACGTGAAATCAACTTTCTTTCAACAAAGGACCAAACTAAAATGCAAGAGTGGTCGACTTTGGGGTATACCTCACCAGCGTCAATCTTTGGTGGTGGAAATGCTTTGAACACGTTCGTTGGGATGTTGTGAACCTTCTAGAGAGAATCAAATGCCTTCTCCCATTCCTCAGGAAGGTGTATAGAGCCAAGAACTAACCAACTAACCCAAGTGGCAGATTTTCCATGAAATATCACCAGAGCCCCATATCTAGAATGAAGATGAGCCCATATAGAGAATGAAGAGATGAGATGAGGAGGAAGAGAGGAAAGGATTTGGCTTTGCATGGATTTTCCCACTTTCTTGCCATGGCTACACCTCATGTCTTATCATTTCACCTCACATGGAATATCTTGCCTTTTTGGTACCACCACAACACCATTTTATATTGGTGGTTGATTGGCCAAATCAAACTAAGATGAACCATGGGTCAAACTTAAATCCATTTGAGTTGGATTTGACGATTGAGCTTAGTTCAATGCTACCTGGATTTAAATTGATTAAAGTGATTTGATTATATTTATTTTCACTAATTAATTTTAGATTTTAGTTTCAATCATTGTTAGTTATCCTATAGAAAATTTGGAGGCCAGTTGATTCATGTCATGTGAGGGTTTGATGTGATTTAAGCTAGATTTGACCCTTTTGACCTAAATTGGTCAAATTGGATCTCCAAGAATGGTCTTTTAAAATTTAAATTTATTTTCAATTGTGTTTATTTGATTATTTATGATATTTTAAATTGCTTGATTTCCTTGGATTTGGAATTGATTTTGATTTTGTTTCAACTTAACCCATTTTGACTTAAATGGGTTAAGTTGAGTTCACTTGAGTCAAATAACTCATTTGACTTAATTAAAGTATTTTTAGACTCTAATCATATTTAGTCGCATGTGTGGAATGATTTGGGGTGATCAATTTCATTTGGTTTCAAGTTGATTTCAATTTTACCCATTCGACCCAAATCGGGCTTAATGGGTTAAGTTGGACTCATTTGGGTCAAATGACCAAATTGGTCAAATTAAACTCAATGATTGGTTTGATTATGTTTAATTATGATTCTTAAATAAATTTGGATATTTTATTTGGATTAATTATAATTTTATTTGGATTTTTGTTTTAATAAGGTTCATTTGGGTTTATTTAGATGAAGTGATCTAGTTAGCTCAAATAAGACCTCATTTGATTTAAATTTATTTGATTCAAGTTTAAACATGTTCATTTTATGATTTTGAGTCTTTAGTGACTTCATTTGGTCAAATTTTGGTGGGTTGATGTTTGACTTGGGGAGACTCACATAAGTCAACTTTATGTCAACTAGATGACCATCTTTGACTTTCATTTGGATTTAGTTTTAGGTCCTTTTTTATTCATGCATTAACTTTATGCATCTTTTTTTGTTTTTTAATTTTTTTTAATTTTTATTTGATTTTATTTAAATCTCTTTGAGTTTAGGTGATTTTTAGCTTAAGTAGGATAAATGGGTTAACCATCCCAATTATCTTAGTCTAAGCTCAATTAGATTTAGATTTTAATTAGAATATTTTTTATTCAATTATTTATTTAGATTTTAGTTTTATTTAAGTCCACCTAATCCAATTAGGTTAGCTTATACCCCATAAGGGTTCACTAGCTCACCAAGTATAGTGTCCTAAATGTTTAATCAAGAGACTCTAATCTAGGATTAAATGTCCTAATTAATACTTTAGAGATGATGTTAACCTCATCCAAAAATGAGGTCAACAATATTATTATTATTATTATTATTATTATTATTATTATTATTATTATTATTATTCTTTGATGTTCTTGAAATCATCAATAAGGTTAAATCCATTCTAAACATGGTCACATCTAATAATGTGACTTGTCATAATTTTAAATCTTTAGAAAATTTTCATTAGCTTTTCAAAATGATTTTTGAAATTTATATTTAAATTTGAGTTTAAAGAAGGTTTTAGGATCCATTTATTTGAATGTGGTAAATAAGAATTATAGAACCTAAACTAAGAAGTTGGCAAGCACTACTAAGGATAAAATAGAGAGGCACATAATGAAAGGAAAGATAGTCCTGACTCATGAGTGACACAAGTACACTATCAATGTATAGATAAAGTCAACTTCTAAAGATGAAGAGAAGAATTACTCCCCAATGGAGTCCCTAGAAAAATTTGTGGAGTTCTTTTTTTTTTTTTTGGAACTCCATACAAATCTCAGGGGTTCTTATTTAGGTAATTAAATACAATATTGAGAGATAAATATATCATCTCAAGAGATAAAAATATTGCTCTATAATGGATTTGATTGCTTAATAAGGATACCTAAGGCTGATGGATCTATATATAGTTAAGATTATTCCCTCAAAACATGGACAAGTAAAAACAAGGTTATTTTATACCAAGATTATAGTTTCTTATAAGGGCAAGCCCCTATAATTCATTACATCTTAGAAGAAAGAGAGTTTCTCTTAAGAATACTCTTGATTAAAGAAACTAATTTTCATCTCTATGGACTTTAAAGTTGATTTCAAGACTTTTAAATATATAAGCCAAATAAGATTGATAGAAAGGAACAATCTTTTCATATTCTAAATAGAAATAATCTAGAAATGCTATATTAGAAAGCCATATAAATACTTTAACTTGTTATAATTTTGGATTTTAATAACTTTAAAGTAGAGATTTATATTATTATGAATTGATATTTTATTAGAATACTATGATTTCGATTCTATCAGCACAATATTGTAGAGAAGCTTAAGAGGTGAAGACTTAATCCTATAGTAAAAAAGAAATAAGATGTTTCAGATCCAACATCTAATGGTGATTCTAACATAAGTAAAGATCTTGACTTAGTCTAATAGATGAAATTTGAGATATATTTGGTTCTTTCTCATCAAAGAAAGTGAACCTTATCCTGACTATTCTTGACTTATATCATACCGGGTAAGGTTGTTAACTAACACCTCTTATGATTTAAAATCATGAATCTAGTCTTATAAATGCAAGATAGTTAGGTTGTTGTATTTAGCAAAAAAAGCTAAGAGCCAAAACACACTTCTTAAATTCTAGGATCATGATCAACATGATATGTATCTAACTAATGCAATAATTCTCATATTTTTATTTATTTTAGACACTTAATTCTATTTTAAGGCTTTATGTATGAAAATTATGTCTAAGATGAAATGCATTTAGAAATAAGTTATGGGCTAAATCTAAAGAAAAGGTAGATTTCCTCAAGAAGGGTGATCATCTTCATAGGCTAGATGCTCCCTTATGTGTAATGAGAGAAGGGCCTAATTTAAGAAGTTGAGAAAAAAATATGTAATCATGGTTCATAATTATAAGTGTTTTTAGTTGCTTTTAATATTTATTCATAAGTTTACAATTAGTTAGGTTTTGAGCTGATTATTTTTATATTTGAGTTATTTAATTTAGTTAGGTAGAAAATTTAATTTTATCCTTAGAGCAAAACACAAATCAAAGCTTTCATTATAAGCACAACAATCACAAAAAGAATCCTATGAAAATTATGCAATTCTATTATGCACCCCAAAATAAATCACATCAAAATTAATTAAATAAATTGGTCAATGTGGCTTGGTACCACTATATACCCCAAAAGAAAATAAAAATGAGTAGGCGACTCTATCCTTATACAACCCAACCTAGAACTACAAGTTTAATCCATGGTCTTCATTAACTTTAGATCATTGCCTTCTTCAGAGACCTCCTTTGGTTCCATAGGAGACAACCAAATGAGTATAGTAAACTCTTCCTAAATCTCATATATCTTAATTGAATTCAAAGATTAAATTACATTTTAAATTCTAAAAGAAAATTTTAAACCTTACAAAATAAATGTTAGAAAAAGCAAATAGCACACTAGCAATTTATATTGCAATCATACGGCTTAGCACCAGTCATTTCCAAGCCCACTTGTCCTATTCAACAATGATTCTGGACTTTAGCAAAGCACATATAAGCAAACAATATTTATAATTTATTTATTATAGTGGTCTCTCTAAGCACAATCTCCTACATAAAATAATATTAGTCTAAAAAGATGTCATAACATCCAGACTAGCGAGCAAATAATTCTAGCCATCTAGACAAAATAATACACCACAAAATAAGACAATGCACCACATCACAATCAATACATTAATTCTAGGGTTGATGGCCTACTATTTTAGTGTGTGAAAAGAGGGCTAGTATTGTAAGTCCATACTAGGCTTTCTCTTAAGTTTAAGTTTCAATTTGAGTTTTCAAATTTGTTTAATTTACCATTCGAGTGATTCTACTTTAAGTGGTTTAGGCAATTTTCAATTTTACTTTTGATTTTATTTCATGATAATATTTATATTAAGTTTTAAAGGATGAAAATAAGATTAAGCTCCACTTGTGATAAGACTTAATCTACTAATCACCTTAAACTAATAAAGTGAGATTTTCACCAAAGGGTGGAAATCCACTTTAGAAATCTAACCTAGAAATCTATGTGTTTTTATTAATTTTCTTTATTTTTAAAATGATTATGTTTAGTTTAATTAGATGTTTGATTGATCTAATTAGGGATATAAATTAAGTTTATTATGATTATTAAATGTTTTATTTTATAATATTTAGTTTTATGTTGGTTATTAGGTTTTCAATTTGATTAAGTTCATTTTGATTTAAGGTTCAATTAAAACATAATCCTTTATTTGAGTTTTATTCAAAGATTTATTGAATTCTTTAAGTTTTACTACTTTAAAATTTATTTAGATAATTAAATTTTCATTTTAAATTAACTTATTTAAATAATTTGATTAAATTAGATTTGATTTAATTGAATTTAATCAATGCTCAAGTTATGTTGATTTTGAGTAAGGTTTAGTTTGTAGATATTCAATTTAAACTAATTAAGATTTCATTAATGGATTGTTACTCAGTTTTTATGATATGATTTATGTTTGTTAAAATTTGCTTAATTTTGAATTTAATCCCTTTTATTTATATTTCAACTTGTTAAGTTTATTAGGTTTTCATTTGTTTAAATTGATTTGTATTGATTAATTTGGTTTAATTATCATTGAATTTCATACGCTTGAAAATTGATTTCTTTCTATTTATTTTATTGTAATTTGAGATTCAGTTAGTCCTCAAATCTTTTATTTAGCTTCTATTTAATAATTTATTAAATTTATTAAATGTTATTGTTTCATGCAGTTAATGTTGTTTAGGTTAATTTTATTATTGTTTGAATTAAGATGATTAGGGGTATAATTATGATTTTTGTTCTTTAATTAATTTATAATGGTTATTGATTAATATTCTTTGATGATTCATTTAGCCTTTGAGATTTTATGAAATGAATTACTTAGGACACTAAATCTAATCTAAGTTGTTTTGAATTCCTTAGGGGTACATTAAGAGTAATTAAATGTCACTTTTATGTTGATTATTGTACATTTCTTTGATTAAGTTTATTTCAATTTAAGGTTCAATTTATTACTAAAAATTTAATGATTGATTAAATTTATCAATTTTATTTATGTAATTTAAGTTGATTAAACTGGTTTTATTGTTATTTAAATTGAGTGAGTTTATGTTTTCAATAGGTTTTATTGATTTGACAATTCAATTTATGTTTGAGGTTTTTATTAATGATGAATTTAATTCTATTTATTTAAATAGTTTAATCTCATTGAATTTAATTTTATTAGATGTTCAGTTATTTTGATTAGGGTTTATTTTAATTTCATTGTTACTTAATTTGATTAAGAGATTAATCTTATTAAGGGTATGCTATGTCATTAATCAATTTATATTAATTATTGTTTAAATGACTTAGTTAAATTTTGATTATTGTTATTTAATTTCAAGTTGATTAGAGTTTGATTAATATTTTTTATTTGGTTTTACTTTTTCAATTCGGTTAATATTTAATTTAATTTTATTTATTTAAATTTAATTAATAATTCATTAAATTTCTAAGCTTTAATGTCTATGTTAATTAATGTTGATTAAGTTTTATTATTTTTTGAGGTTTATAATTATATATGCTAATTAGGTTCTATTGATTTGATAGTACAATTTACATGTGTTAACTTAATTAAAGGTAACTAAATATTTATTTGTTCAGATATTATCAAAATATTAAGTGAATTTATGGTGATTTTAGTTCAAGCAAATTCTTATTCAAAATTAGAATTCAATGAATGGTAAATTATCATTTTCAGTCCACTATTAAATATTTATTTTAATCTATGCCTTAATATTTTGACTAATCTCATTTTCTTATTTATTTATTAAACTAACTATATGTGGTTTTAAGATTTTCTAACTTTGGAGAGCTTGGGAATTTTTCTTATGTATTCTAAAATTAATGAAAGTACTTTCAATTAATTTTGAGAATTTTTATAATTTTAGTTATTTTATATTATTTATTTTCATAAATCACCCTTGATGAGTTTAAAAATTCATAAATTATGATCTAGAGATCATTTTGATTTAAAATTTTTGTGTTGAGTGGTTTCTAATGTTAATTTCACTTCCTAAAAATTTCACTATAATCAGATTAAAATCTCGAGTAATTAAGGGTTTATTAGTTCCAGTAAAACTTGACTTAGTCCTCAAATACTAAGTATTAATTAGATCTTTTTTTTTATTCCACTCTAAAATATAAATCTAGAGAGGGCTTATTTGTATTTTTGGATTATTGGTTAATTTATTAAAGTTCAACCTAATTAAATGAATTATTCAATACTAATTAACCCCCAATTATGTGATTTTGGAGTTTAATGAGTTTTAGAGGGTTTTAATATTTTTTTTGATGTTCATTGGAGTTTATTATAATGATTTTAGTTATTTTCCTAATTTTTCATATTTTTTGAATTTAATATTGATTAATGTCATTGAATTAAGGATTTGAACTTGAAAATTATGTAACTTACCATCCACTTTAAACTAACCCTTAAAGGTTATTTTGTTAGATTGGTCTTAATATCAATTTCTATCTCTAATAATTTCAAATTAATAGACATTAATTTAAGTATAATTAAGATTTGATTATTTTCATTAAAATCTAAATTAATCTGAAATTATCCAATAAAAATTGGGACTTTTATTTTTATTGTATTCCTCTCTAAAATATAAATTCAGAGAAGGGTCATTTGTATTTTTAAGGTTCATTATTGATTTATTATAATTTTTGAATTTTTTGTGTGATTAAGTTACTTAATTAAGATTAATTAAGCCCTAAATTAATGATTTTTTGATTTAATGGAATTAAGAAGGCTTAAATATTTTAATTGAGTTATTTGATGTAAACTAAAGTGGTTTAGCTATTTTGGTGGTTTTCTATAATTTTATTGATTTTAATCTATTATTTTTTTTAAAAAAATTTTATTAATCTTTTTTTATTGTTAAATCTATTTTCCTTTAATTAATATTTTAGAAGTATTTAAAGAAATTTGATTTTCATTCAAACCTTAAATGCAAAATGCCCATTAAAAATTGAGAATTTTAGGTTCATTGATTGTTTATTTATAATTTTGTTTCAATTAATTTTAATTTTTAAATCAAATATTCTTTATTTTTCTATTTAAACCAATCACTATTGAGTTGGCACTGATTGTGCTTTGCTTAATACATGTCAAAACTTGATTGGACCACACAAGCAATGACATGGAATGGGCGGGAAATGGCCCCATCCAGACTATCTGATTTGTAGATCAGATGGTCAAGATTAAATACAATATTATGAAGGGGTTTAAACTAAAAATCTAAGATTTAATCATGGTTTCCCATCCTAATCATGTGAGATGGATGGCCAATAGATCGTCTTCTTCCATCCAGTGAATAACATTAGGGGGCAGATGGGTTTTCTCCCTTAGCATCCAGTCCAGGCCCAATTTTGCAATGAACTTGCCAAAATTTGGCTTATTTCACACCATGGGGTTTAGAGAATACAAGAGCAATGGATTTCCATGGTTCCTCTTAGCATGGGCTTTCTTCACCAAACATCAAAGCTTAAATTTAGGCTAAAATTCAAGAAATTATCTCGCTAAAGCACAAATTCAGTGGAGTTTTCACGTCAAAATCAATCCTTTCCTGGAGACAAATCTCTCATATGATTTCCTCCCTTGCCTCCTCTTGAATCATCTTAACCTTCAATAGTCATTGTGGTTAGCTGGAGTTTGATCATTTTTGTGTTTTAGTAGAAGAAAAAGGAGGGGGAAGTTTTAGCTAGTCTTCCTTGGAGTGGAGGAGATGTTTTTAGTCTAGAAAAATAGAGAAAGAGCTCTCTTTCCTTCCCCCTTTAATGGTAGTATAAATCACGATTAATAGTGATTAGGGGTGACGTAGTTGGCCAAATTTTGTTAAACTTTAATGGTCTACTTAGTGTAGATCATTCTAAAGTGAGCTAAATGGGGCATGAGGTGATTTTGTGTTTTTGTCACTTTCTTTTATTTTTTTCTACTTTTATTTTCTTATTGTTGACTTTGAGTTATCCCATTCTCATTTAGACTAAAATTCCATATGTTCTAATCCAAATTTGGAGGGTCTTTGGGTTGGCATGATCTTACTTGGGTTCACTTTAGGTTAATCAAATTTGACTTAAGTTAGTTTGGGTTGATTCACTCAATTTCCATTGACTTGTTTGAGTCATAGTTTAAATATAAATCATGCTCAAATGATCATTAGAAGAATTACAAATCAATTGGATTACGCCTTATATGAATTCAATTAGGTTTAGCTTATGTTTAACTTATTTGACCTTAGTTTGACCAAAGTGAGTTAAATTAAGTTAAATGGCTTCAATTGATCATTTTAATTTATTTAAGTTTTAGTTGTATTTGAGGAATCATTTAGAGCAATTTCAATTAATTGATTTCAATTACTTTTTATTAGATTTAGGTTTGACCAAGATTTGACTTAATTTAGCCTAAATGGTCAAATTCTTGGGTCCAAGGACCAAACTGGACAAATTGAACCTAAGTGAGAGTTGAGTTATGTTTAACTACGTGTTTAAAGTGATTTAGAGTGCATAATTTAATTAAATTTTAATTAAATTTCAATTTGATTCAATTGAGTCTATTTAGGCCAATTTAGGTTAAGTGGGGTCATTAACAAGTTAACCCTTAATTGAGTTTAGTTTTATTTAATTTTGGGTTAGAATAAATTCATATGATTTTGAGCTAGAATGGCTTAACTCAACCAAACCTTAATTGGTTGACTTTTGACTTAGTGGTGGCCACTTAGGTCAACTCAAACAAGTTGGTTAGCCATTTCTATACTTATATGAATTCAATTTTATGTTTGTGGAATAGTTTTATGCTTTTAGTTTGGTTTAATTTAATTTTAGTATTTTAATAATAAATTTAGATTTCACTCAATTTGTTTTAATCTTGATTTTACAATTTGTGAGTTTAAATTTGATTGAGTTTACCTAGTCCAATTAGGTTAGGTCATGTGAAGTCTTGGTGGCATCCACTAGGCTGACTAAGCTCCCATCTTAAGGTATTAACTTTTGATTTAGTTTATATTTTGATTTTATAATTTATGTTTGATTTAGTTTTATGAGTTGATTTTGATTTTTGGTTTAGCTAGTTTGGCTACATACACCTAATCACTAAGTGTAATATCATAAGTGTTTAATTAGGAAGCTCCAAACCTAAAATTAGGGATCATAATTACTAAGATTGTGATGGATGTCAACCTCATCCAAAAATGAGGTCAACAATAAATACCTTGATTAAAACTAAATAAATCATGTTATATTATCTAGATCATGTTGTAAAAATAACCATTTAATATTTTTTTTCTTCTTTAAAATACCTTAATATTTAAATTATTAGCAAATATAAAAGATATCAATATTGTGCATCAAACCATAAACAAAAATAACAACTGAGAAAGTCTTAGCATTCTTGCAAGTGTTTTTGGTCATATCCTATAAAATTCTTTAATAGTAAAGATAGACTAAACAAATTAAATATATGAGAATAAGAAATTTTTATATTGAGTGACCTTTACTTCATTTAAGGATTAATAATTTCCTTATAGCTTTTTTTGTATAATATATTTAAGAGTCAAATAATAATCTTACCAGTCTTCTTAAGTATGTTGATGGAAAAAAAGTATATACCCTAGTGATTTAGAAAACTTCAATAATTAACTAGTGAGTTCCCCAATGTCACATAATTATAATTGGAAAAATAGAGTTCTAGAGAACTAACCTTTCATGGTGTTACTATTAATCCATGAGCTTGAGCTCAAACTAAAATATATTAATAATAAAAAGTATAACTCAATTTAAGCTAATAATCATAATTAAGATTAGTAAATAGTATGAGCTAATGTACTTCATGTAGAAGATAAAATGGTAAATTATGAGTAAATGTTATATGAAGAATGTTCGTGAGTCAAAGGAAGTATGTATTCATATTTGCTCGAGCTAGAATCAAGAACAAAGCATTGTATTTTTTTAGTGTTTATGATGTGAAGATAATTAACACAAAAACTAAAAATTATATAATAAGTACAAAAAGGGTTCTAAAAAATTATATTATATAATATGAATTATTTTGTGTGATTAATTACCAAAAAATTTTAAGAATTTTGATTATAATTTATGCTTCGCATCAATTTCAAAGGCTTTGTTATGCAAATTTGTAAACATTACATTACATAACATAAAAAATTAATATTTTAAGATTCTCTATACAATTTACATCATATTATATTATCTATTTGCATTGATTAAAGTTAAAATGTTTAAACTAGTCAAATTGTATGATAAACATCATATTACATAATCTTCTTATTTAGTTATTTAATTTATAAATTCAATTTGCATTTATTAAGTTTATACAAAATTTGAACTACAAATATTATAAGAATTACATCAAATCATATAATTTATTTTTCTCATTTTGAGGCTAATAGATAGTATGATTATATTAATGTGTAGTATGATTAAAACTGAATCAATCATAGTATATGATCTTGATCATGTAGTAAAATCAACCTCTAAATATTTTTTTCTTCTCAAAAAAACTTTAATGTTAAAATTATTAGCAAAAGCAAAATGTATAAATAGCAAGTGTTAAACCATAAACAAAAATAAAAACTTAGCAAGGCTCTTTACCACTCAAAAAAATCTTAGTGAGGATTTCTTGAGAGAGAAAATTGAGAAAAAATAAGGTGGTGATATAAGCATTATTATTTGGTGCCACTTGATTCCTGGATCAATTATTATGACAGCCCAATTATTAAAAATATTTTTTTTATTTTTAATAAATTAAGAAAAACTTATTATTTTAAAATTAGCTTAAAAAACTAATTTACTCCCACTTAATTGTGTTATAATATTCAACTAGTGTCATAGGTGTAATAAGTTAAAAAATCTTAATGGCATACTTTTATAACAAAGGTGTAACCAAAGGTTACTCCTCACCTAAGTTTTACTAATTAATCATATCTCATTGACTATTTAAAAGTTGGGGTGGTTACATTTATCCAATTAATCTATCATCATTTACAAAATTTAATGTAAGTTAGTTACTCTCTTCCAACCAAATTTATTAATTATAAATTTATTTATTTAAATAAAGAATGTAAGAGAGCTTAAGTTAGGTAATAAAATTCAAGGTGTTTAGATTTATTTTTTATATACATTAAGATTTAATAATAAAATGTGCATCTCTACTTATAAAATTAGAAAATAGATTCAAATAGGCTATATATATGATAGTAGTAGTAGATTTTACACCTAAATCAAAAGATTCTCTAATATGTAAATATTTTATACCATAATTAAGTGGTTTGGTGATTGGACCTTTCTTATGAGGTTATCTTATGTTTAAGAAAAATTTTAATTCATATTGGTTAGGAATTTTGAGCCCTATTTACTATACCTGTATTGACATGAAATACTAGTTTGAAGATAATATTTAAAATTTTGTAGAGTCTAATAGTCACTTGTGGATTCCCAAACATGAATCAATTAAAGGAGCTCAGTTATCAATGCTATGATATTCCACAAACTAGAAGATTCCAAGATATAAACCCATTGAGTGAGTTTATAAATTGAAAATCAAAATTTTAGAATATCTAACGCCTTAATGGTTACTTTTTTTGCATGTTTCGTTAATATACCTTAGATGTTACTAATTGTTTGTTGACATTAAAAATGTCAATTTATTATTCAATACTTGAACCTCTACCCTACTCAAAGTTGATTTAAGAAAAAAATATCAATCACCTTTAAACATTGAGGTTGACTCAAATAATGCTCATTGGTTTTATCTAAGTTCATAAGTTGGATCATCCAACTAACTTAATTTAGCATTGCCCACCAATGAGACTTATAAACTTAGATAATCTCCTCAAATGAATCATATTAGATTAATCCAATAAAATTTTACTAATTAATCTTATTGAAAATTCTTCATGATGTGCTAAGTGGTTTACATTTGAATACCTTAAGACTATTAGGTTTGACCTTTTGGGTATGAAAAAGTCAAACTTATCGTTATGGGTACATATGAAACTAAATGGATTTAAAGTCCTCAAAAAACATAACTAATGAACCAAAATTATTTTATAAAACTTTCTTAAGTATATAAAAAACTTTAGATTTAAATTGCCTCTGCTAGGTTAGCTAATGGTCAACTAGAGCCATGCTTAACCCAATTACACCTTAAAGGATCAATTCAAATGAGGTCCCTTTTAACCTTGAAAATGACTACTACAAATAAACATTAAGATAATCATGGGATTCCTATTGATGAAAACAATCCATAATTAATCAAAATTCATAATGATCTATCCAAATGATCTTAACCATAAAATTGCCCAGAAGACTTGGATCTCTATAAAAGTTCATGTTAAAATTAATTAAGCCATGTATATGACCATTTATTTTCTAACCATCTCTAGCATGCAAACTATCTTAAGAACTTTTTTTATTGAGAGACAATTATTAAGAGGCCATGACACCTAAGAGAAGAGATGAATTTGAGGTTTAAAATTTTCAAGTTAAAACTTAATTTTATAACTCAAAGAAAATTTAGTTGTAAACTAATTTAAGTGCTATAATAAAGCACAATAAAAATTAAAAGTAAATGTAAAAAATTAAAAATAGAAGACATAAGAATTTTTATGTGATTGATTGATCCCAAAAATTGGCCTATGTTCATGTCTAGTAACCCAAGTTAAGAATTCACTAAATCTCAAAAGATTATATCAATCTTCTATACTCTCAAACTTAGCCCAATTTGACATACATTAATCATGTTGATCCAAAATCCAATCAAAGACAAATTGAATCAAATAATCACTCTTACATATTTAAAATTAATATTTGTACATAACCCAATAATGTCTTGGCCTAATTTGGTCAATTGGTCAACTTAACCGAATTGAGTCAAGTTGACTTATATAGGACATATTGAACCAAAATTAATATAAATTAAAATTAAATCAAATTGATCACTTGAAATCACTTAAGGCACTTAACTGAACTCAATCCAACCATTTTTTGGGTCCAATTTGGCAAATTTGGTCAATGGACCTAAGTGAACCCAAATTAACCGATTAGGCAAATTTGGGTCAAATTCAAAATAAATCCAAATCAATTATAATCAATCAAACTCAATCACCTTAAAAAACACATTAAATATAATTAAAGTATAATTTAAACTCAAATTAATCAAATCAAATATTTGGCCCAACATGAACCCAACTAAGTTAACACAAGCTAACCCAAACATAAAGACATCGCATGAAACCCAAACAAATTTGATGTTCTATATCTAATTATTTTCTGCCCAATCCATGTCATCTCTATGGCCTAATCAAGTGTCAAAACACATAGAGGAATGCTACATTAATTCTAACTAGTTTAAGTAGAAAAATAGGTGGATTTTCGGATCTGAAAAATTAAAAGAAAATAATGAAAGTGAAAAAAATATATAAATCAATATACTCAACCAAAAATTGCAAATAAGCCTTATATAAATTCAACTTTTTGAGAGGAATCTAATAAATCTAAAATCATTAAATTTCATTTGAAATTTTGAGATTAAATTGAAAATTATCAAAAAAAATAATTAATTAATCACAAAATACTAATCTAATTAACCTAAAATTCTCAGGGATTGAACTTAATGTTAATCCCCACCCACCATAAAAATATTAAGTCAAAGGGGCTTCTAGTTTATGAGTTATTAATTTTTTTAAAGTTCATTATCTAGTTTTAAATAATAATTAATTAAAAATTATAAGAATTATGAAATTTTATCAAAATAGTTAAAAACATTCTAACACATAATTAGAACCTAGTAAAAATATTTAAGTCATCTCGATTATTCAAAATCATAAAAATCATTTAATTAGTGCTTAATAAAGAATTAAAAATTAAATTAATCAATTTATTTGAACTAGAACTTCAAAAATTAATAATAATTCAACAACTTATCCAACAAATATAAGTAACCTCTCCATGAATGCATATTTTAGAGGCACATAGCAAAATAAAATCCTTAAATTTTATTATATATTTTTGACATTAATTTAGATATTATCAAAAATAATAATTCTTTAAGAACTACCAAAAATACAACACAAACTAAATTGAAATTTTTAGGGTAACAACATAAAGTAAATATCTACTAACCATAAAAATATCAACTCAATTAGACTCCTAGAACAAAAAATGTGATTTTGAGGCACTTTTAGGATAATTTAGATAACATAATTAATTTAAAATATAATAATTATAGAAAAAATATTAGGGCTTAATAGGGAATTAAGAATTCAATTAATTGAGCATAAAATTTTAAAATTCATAACAAATTAATCATTAAGCCAAAAATTAGAAATTACTCATGTTTGGATGCATATTTGATAGAGGAATCTAACAAAATAAATAAATAAATAAATTTTGCTAAATATTTTTGGGATAATTTGAAAATTATCAGAAATGATAATTTTCTAATTAATTCTAAAATAGATTCTTAATTAACTTAAAATTTTTATGATAGGTTAATCATGTCAATATACACTTCTCATAAAAGTTTTATGGATTTATTGAATAAAAAGTTATAAATTTAGAGTGCTTAATGACCAAATTTACATAATAATTAATTAAAAGTTGTAAAAATTAATAAATTTATATTTAAATACATAAATATAATAATCTATCACAAAGACACTTAAGAGAGTTTATCAAGATATCTAATTATCATTAAAACTCAAAATCACCATTATTAGGATCAACGAATAATTAATAATTTATTAAATGGCCTAGGATTTAGAAAAAAAATATAACAAATTGTGTAAGACTCCAAAAATTATGAGCAACCCCTCTTTTGCTCAACTAATATAGAGATTTTCAATGAAATGAAAAGCCTTTTTTGGTCTGAGGTACTTTGAATGTAATTAATGATTTGAGGTTTTCTTTATTTATTTAATTAATCATAAATTATAACCTCAAATTTATTAGAATTTTAAATTTGTTTTATTTATGTTTAATGCATGTTCTACATTTTGTTTTAATAGTTTTTGGGTTTATATTTTCATGAATTAACATTTTGAGGTTCTTTGAGCATAATTACATTAAATGATTATTAATCCCAAATTAAATTATAAAAATCATTAATATAACTTTTAAATTACTTAATGAATAGAGGGGTTTAAGGGACCAAAAATGTGTCAACATAACCTTGATTTAAATACCTTAAGTAAAAAATCTTAAGTAGGTTTAAGTGGCATTATGCTCATGTGATTAGTCTTGGGATTTATAGTTTAGGTAAATTGCTTTATGACACTTAGTCATTCCTCTATGGACTTACAGATATGTGTTTGATTACATGTTAATGTATTATATTGGAATTTTTATTTTTTGTTCCACATAGATCTTGAGGGTACTTATTTAGGTAATCAAATATGTCATTAAGGGATAAATATATTATCTCGAAAGATAAATATATTACCATATAATGGATTTGATTACTTAATAAGGACTCCAAAGGCTAATGGGTCTTTTGTGTACTAATGATTTTTCCTCTAAACTATATAGAAAAGTAGAATATGATTTCTTTTAGTGTGGGGTTCGTAGTTCCCTATAAGAGCAAGTCCTTATAGTTAAATACATCTTAGGAATAAATGATCTCTTATTAAGAATACTCTTGATTAAAAAATAGACTTTTATTTCTATGGATTTTAAAGCTTGTCTTCAAAGAAGGGTTAAATGTGAAAATTCAATAAGGAATGCTTCAAAGGCGAATAGTTCTTTTATAATCTAATAAGGAATAAGTACAAAATGCTTTTAAATACTAGGAAATCAATAAGTATTTCAACTATTTATTATTGGGATTTATAAATTTGAGATTGAATTTATTATGATTTGAATTGATATTTTATTATAAATCTAAGACCTAGATTCTAGTAGCATAACATAATAAATATGTGCAGTGGTTGAAGACTTATTCTAATAGGATGCTTCAGACCTTAAGTCTACAGATGCATCTTACATAAGTTAGAGGCTCAACTTAATATAAATTTTATGTAAATTATCGATTCTTTCTCTATCAGAGAAAAAATGAATATATCCTTGACTTTTCTAGATTATAACCCACTCAGAAGAGTTGTCAGCTAACACCACCCAAGCAATTTGGAAAACCATGAATCCAATCTTATGTATGTAAGATGGCTAGGATGTTGTATTTAAGAGGGAAGCTAAGAGCCTAACTCACTCCCTAACCCTAAGATAATATTTGGTATGTTATACACCTAACTAATATAACAAATTTCCTCTTTTTATGTATTTTGACCCATGATTTTAAGGCTTGGGATATGTAGTTCATGCATACAATGAAATGCAATTAGAAGCAGTTGTGGGCCAAATTAAAAAGACAAGGAACACTTCCCTGGGAAGAGTGGTCATCCTCATAAGTCATATGCTTTTTATTTGAAATGGGTGAAGGGACCATTTCAAGAGGAACGAACAATATGCTATCATGTTTCACAAAAGCTAATTATTTCTAGTTACTTTTATGTTGTACATAGGGCTTTTATTAAAGTGTGGTTATGTCAAGTATCAGCCTCTCCTATACTGTAGTAGTCTTTCTTAGGTCGATATCCAGTAGTAGAGGGAGAAGTTGACCCGGAGAAATTGAATCTTTTCTTTTCGAGTTAGGTTTTCAAAAATTATTTTATGTTTGAGTTATTTAAATTTAATGAGGTAAAAAATTTAATTTTTTCTAGGAGCCTAACGTTCTAGACATTTCATCATGAAACACACCATAGAAAGAAATCTAAAAAAAGTAGGCAATTTCTATTACACACCCAAAATAAATCAAGACAAATTAATTAATAAAACATACTAATGTGGTCAGGTACCACTGTACACCTTAGAAAAAAAGAAGAATGGCTAATCGAGCTTTACCCTTATATAATCTTATAACTAAAAGGTTGATCTATGGGGTCTTCTTTTAGGATCATCACCTTCTTCAAGGACCTCCATGGGCTTCACAAGGGACCACCAACTAGTAAAGTGAGCTCCTGTTATTCTTAGATCCCATAGATTCTAACCTAATTCTAGGCTACAATTACATTTTAAATTTTCAAAAATAAATTCATAATCCCTACAAAAGAAATGTAAGGGAATACACAAAATACACGAGCAATTTATATTTCAAACATACGGGCTTAACATTAGTTGCATGCAAGCCCACCTATCTTATTATCCATGCTTTAGGACTTAAACATACGTGCAAGCAAATAATATTTATTATATTTTTTATTACAACGGTCCTTTAAGCACAACCCCCTGTAGAAAATAGTGTTAGCCTAGAAAAGAATGTCTTATCATCCAAACTAGCAAATAAACAATCCTAGCCATCTAGCCTAAAATATTACACTACAAAATAAGAAAAGCCTCATATCATAAAACATCATAGATCATTGACCTAAATTAAGTTTTGGTCGATGACCTAATAATCTAGTGTGTGAGAAAGAGGGGCTTGTGTGGTATGACTACATTAGGCATTATTTTAATTTAAATTTGATTTTAAGTTCAAAGTTGTTTAATTTATCATTGGGTGATTTTAATTTAAATGATTTAATTAATTTGTGATTTTATTTATATTTTTAAGTTTATTTTATGTTAAAGTGGAATTTAAGTTTCCAAGAATAAAGAATAAAATAAATTCCACTTTGAGTGGAACCCATTCTATCCAACATCCTAAATTCTAATAGAATGAGATTCTCTTACATTCTAAAGAGTCAAACTAAGATCCTAAGTATCTAATTAACCTCTTTTGAATTCATTTGAATGGTTTATCTTAAGTTTGGTTTGATTTGATTAATATTTTAATTTTCCTTTTAAAGTTAAAGTTTCATTATTTTGTTTAATCTCTTAAGGTGAAATCTTATTTATCAATCATAACATAGGAAACTTAAGCTACTTTGGGCATCAAACATATCATAAGTCATTTCAAATTTCTAGATTATTTATATTTAATTATTTTGATTAGTAATTTTATTTGTATTTGGAATTATGTTATCATGGATATAAGGAATTTTCATATTAATGAATTCCATATTGTGGTATAAAATTATGAGGATGATTAGTTTTGAATTTCAATTTCATAATTGATTTATTATGAATTTATCAAATTAATAACTTAAGATTTGATTAAATTTTATATTCTTAATCATTTCATTAAACCCTAAATACATAATTAATTAAATTTCTTAATTTTAGAGGGTTAGAAAATTTTTCCAAGTGTTATGATACCAATGAAAATATTTTAAGTTGCTTTTATAAATTTTATAGTTTCTATAACATTTTTTATTTTTATTTCATTTAAATTGACCTAGGGATTAGAAATTCAACAACTTCTAATCCAGAGATCATTTGATCTTGAATTCTTTATTACAAGTGGGGTTCCTTGCCAATTTAATCTCTTTAAAGTTTCATCTTATTGAGATGTGTATTTTAGGACAAATTAAGATTTTAATTATTTCAATAAAATTTAAATTAAGCCTTAATGATTATAAATTAATTAGCAATTTTAATTTCCTTAAATTCCTTTATAGAAGATGAATACATAGTGGTTTAATTAGATTTTTAAAGTTTTAGTTGATTTATTATGATTTCATAAAGTTTAGACCAATTAATCAAATTAATTAATTCCATTAATTACCAAATTAGTTTATTTTGGGGTTTATTAAGTTACATGGTATTTTTGGATTCCTTAAGGTTCATTATAATGATTTAGGCTAATTTCACAATTTTTTCTTATTTTTTAATTTAATATTAAATTATTTTATCAAATTAAAGCCCATGGCTTGAAAATTTTATATTTTTGAATTTTCTTACCAATAAATCCTGAAATATTTATTTGAGGTTTATTTTAGCCTTAATTTCAATTTCATAAAGTTTCAAAATAATTGATATAATTATTTGAGTTTAATTTATGTTTTATTATTTTTAATCAAACCCAAATTTTTTTTGAATTTTTTGTTTAATAGATTCCTCATTGAGATGAATCCATAGAGCCCTTATTTGCATTTTTTTTGGTTGAATATTTTATTTTATTTTTTATAAATTTTGAAAGTTTTGGACCTTTTTTTAATTTTTAATTAGGAAAATCGATTTTCCTACTTAATCCAATCAGCGTCTACACGGCGCTGACTAGGCTCCCTCTTACATGTGACGTAATGCCACTGAACCACGTGAGTTCCCTGCAAATCCTTGGTGAGATGCTAGATTGGATAAGCCCGTTTGATCTTTGATCAAACAATCAAGATTTAACCCATGATTCCTATATGATTCAAATCAAATGGTCTGGCTAGATCATATCCATCCATTCAAGTAAAAGGAACATACAACAGTGATTTCATCCCTAATCTCCCACCAGAAATTGATATATGTCCACCCTTAGATGGAAATTTTGATGATCTAGGCCGCAGTTTCTCATGATTTTGATTATGAAATGATTAGGAGTTGATTTCCTATCAATATATATGGCTTGATCTTGATAGAAGTTGAATTGCCTTCATAAAAGGCCAAACCATAGACGATAAGTGGTGGAGTTGAATCCATACCTCATCGCATCAATTCTCGGCGGCGAGGATGGTTCATACACCTTCTCTTCACTCAACGAAACTTTGGTGAAGAAATCTCATCTTACCTCCTTGGCAATCACCATGGGCACTAATGCTCCATTGCTTGCCATTGAGTTTGATCGAAATCTAGCTCACCGATGGCGAGGAACTCTAGTCATTGTTCATTTAAGTTTTCATCCAAGGAACTTTTAAGGAGCTTCAATTGGGCTTGAGGAGCTCATTTGCCAATTTTTCAAGTTTGGGGCTTTAATCCTCTTTACCATGGGCCATGGCCAATCTCTGGCGTGTGATGACAGGAGGCTCAAGTGATAGCACAAATCACCTTCTCCTTCCCTCTTGAATATGTTTGTATGTTTGGAATACCTAAAGGAAGCCTCCTTCCTCTCTTTCCATGTATAGCTAAGAGCCATACATAAGAGATTTAGGATGGCCGAAATCTAGCCGCGGCAAAGGCTTTGGGTAAGGGGTCGGTTTGGTCTCTCTTCTCCTTATGAATGTATTGGAATGTCTAGAATCATGAGAGGAGTTCTCCTCTTCTCTCTTGGTGGTTGGCCAAGAGCCATTCTCCATGGAAGATAGCAAATTGGATTTTGTCATGGTGATTGCCACCCTTGGAGGCTTGCTCCAAGGGTGGTCAATTGATCGTCAACACTCCAAATCAATTTAGAATGAGGAGTGGATTAAGCATGGAGAGATGGAATTTGTTGCTTTGCATGGATTCCCACTATCTTGCCATGGCTACACCTCATTTCTTATGATTTCACCTCACATGGCATCTTTTGACCCTTTGACACCACCACAACACCCCTTTGGATTAGTGGTTGATTGGCCAAGTCAAACCAAGATGAATCATGGGTCAAACTCAAATCCCTTTGAGTTGGATTTGATGATTGAGCTTACTTAATTTAATGTTATTTGGATTTAAATTGATTAAAGTGATTTAATTATATTCCTTTTGATTAATTAATTTTATATTTGAGTTTCAATCATTGTTAATTATCTAATGGATCATTTGGAAGTCAATTGATCCATAATAGGTGAGGTTTGATGTGATTTGAGCTAGGTTTGACTCTTTTGACCTAAATGAGTAAAATTGAGTTTCATTGAGTCAAATGACCAATTTGACTCAATTAAGGTATGTTTAGACTTCAATCATGTTTAATTGCATGTGTATAATGATTTGGAGTGATTAATTTTATTTGGTTTGAAGTTGATTTTAATTTTGAACCATTTGACCCAAATTTAGGCTTAATGGGTTAAGTTGAACTCATTTGGGTCAAATGACAAAATTGATCAAATTAAACCTAATGATTGGTTGGATTATATTTAATTATGATTTTTAAATGATTTTTGGTATTTGATTTGGATTAATTTCAAATTAATTTGGATTTTGGTTTTAATAAAATTCATTTGAGTTTATTTGGATCACATGACCTAATTAGTCCAAATAAGACCTTATTGGATTTAAATTCATTTGATTCATGTTTAAACATATTCATTTTATAATTTTGAGTCCTTGGAATGACTTCATTTGATCAAATTTTGATGGGTTGACCTTTGACCTAATGAGACCCACATAAATTAACTCTAGGTCAAATGGTTGACCATTTTGACCTTCATTTGAATTTAATTTTAAATTCATTTATGTTTATGTAATAATTTTATGCTTTTTATGTGATTTTATTTCAATTTATTTTGTTTTTATTTGAATTTTCTTAGGTTTAAAAAAGTTTTGAACTTAAGTAGGCTAATTGGGTTGACCACCTCAATTACTTTAGTCTAAGCTCACTTGGATTTGTATTTCAATTAGAATATGTTTGATTCAATCATTTGCTTAAATTTGAGTTTCATTTGAGTCAACCTAATCCCTAAAAAAGATTTACTAAGTCACAAGGTATAGTGTCCTAAGTGCTTAATTAGGAGACTCTTATCTTAGAGTTAAGTGTCCTAATTACTAGTTTAGAGATGATGTTAACCTCATTCAAAAATGAGATCAATATAATCATGTTTAAATTTATGTGTTAAGTTATATCATTAATGTTATTATCACCCGTAAATCTCAAAAACTACATTCTTTGTGTATGAATCTTGTGTATATATATTAATAAGAAACGATGACAAATAAAAAAGTTTATTTATAATAACCATATGTATCACAGATACAACCTCTAAAGTATATAGTCTAGAAACTCTCGGTGTAGGGCTACTAGTCCAAAAAAGATCTTTGATATCTCAACTCCCTAATTTAACAATATCACATACTTAATACAATGCAAAGAAAGATGCATATATAAATTAATTTTTTTTAAAACCTTATTGATCACTAAAATTTTTAAAATAACTCATTCATTTGCTTACATATTTATACATACATATACATAACTAGCAAGTATATATTCTGAACACCCGATGGTGCAAGATTATTAGTTCGAAGGTGGCCTTGATACCTTGACCTCCTAGTTTAATAATAACATGTACTTACAAATGCTTAGTTAGTGTGTGTGTGTGTGTGTGTGTGTATGTATATTCATATATATAGGCATTTAATTTTCTTTTATAAAATATTTGCCTATCCATATATTACTTATCTATATTCCTAATTAATGTAAAGTGATATGCATACATCCATAGATGTATGAATGAAACATCCCTAAGTGATAATTAAATATATTAAAGTATGTTTTAAATTATAAAAAAATGAAAATAATATTTGAAAATAATATATTAAAGTAATGAAGAAAGTTAGGTAGGTGTCATAAAGAGAATTGTAACTTATGCCCATTGATCCTAAGATCTCTCACATGAATATAACCTCATCTAGACTTAATTCAAATAGGACTTAATCATAATGCTTTATTAAGATGATTAAAAGTCATAAAATTCACCACTTTAGATCTAACTTAGGATTAGGTGTCGAAAAGAAATGGGTTCCACCCAAATGGAATCCATAACATTTCATGCTCTTCAAAATGTTAAGACCAACTTAAATTAAGAGCTAAATCCATAATGTAAAATCTATATCTAAAAAAATAATCATGTGAATCATGATCATCCTTACTAATAAATTAAATCTCTAATCACATAGTATAACTTAAATATTAAAGTCTAACTTTGTCATATCATATTAGCCTTAACACACTTTTAGATTGATAGGCTACGGATAATAGTATTAAGTTAGGATGATGCTTTGTTATAATTTATTTTTTTATTTTTTTTATTTTTGTGATGTAATATTTCAAACTAGATGATAGGGTGTATGCTCATAGATTAGATATTAGGGTGATATTAAACTAATATTATTTTCTGTGGCGGGTTGTCCTCAATAAAAGGGGATGTCATAATAATTTAAACTTAATAAATTTTGCTTGTAAGTGCTATATATCTCTAGCATAACCTATTAGGACAAGTGGGTAGTTTGGACACTAGTTAATGTCAAGCCTCACTGTATGAAATATAATTACCTTGGTGTCTATCTGTATTTTGGTTAACCTTTATTTTGCATGTATAGTTAAGATTTTTCTTTGCATTTCAAATATAATTTATAATAAGAGCAAGATTAGAGCCATGGCATATAGCATAACTAGAGTGCTTTGACCTAGGAAGCCCTGTGAAACTTGTAATTCCTAATATTTGAAGTTGAAGATATGAAGATCCCCATCACTTTATTTTATGTAATGTTTAACTTGAGCCTAACTGTATAAGGGTAGAGCTTGTCAATTTTATTCTTTTCTTATGGGGCATATAGCATATCCTGGCTATATCGACCTTTCTCTTTAATTATTTTGATGTTGAGTTGAATCAAACTCAACTAAATCCTTAATATTGAGTGGAGGTAGCTCAAACTAGATTTGATATCACACTTATATTCATTATGTATATTGTCATTATTAATTTTCATCTTTGATAAATTAAGGAATGAACAAAACTAAGAAAAGTAAGTAATAATATTGAATACAAATTTATTAAAAATTGCCATAACATTTACATTAAAGCATGCTAGTCTGCACCTTTAATGATAAATTGGAAGAAAAATTTAGATTGAAATATTTAGATTTTAGTTTAGGGGATTTACATATATAACACTCAAAATTATGTAATTTACATATCTAGCAAATAAACTCTTTGAATTACATTTCAAACACCTAAAATCTAATATTGCACAAAAAAGCCACTCTATAACTACTCCCTAACTTCATCACCTGGCTCCTCTCTTCCGTTTCCATTCCATCTCCTCCATCGGCAAGCATCATATTGTAGCTCGTCTTCTCTGCCTCCTTCATCACCCATGTACTCCTGCATGATTGAGGATCTCATGTGAGGTGATGATGACTTTGATAAACTCTAGATTAATTGGGTGTTCAAGAACAACAAAGACATAAGTATCCGGGACCCTTTAAAATAGCCGATGAAGCTCTACTCCAGAATGTGGAATGTTGACGATAGGGCGATCGGTGGCAGCCTCAAGAAGAATAACTGGGCCAATGCTCCCTTCGTTGTTCTCTACCAAGGCATCTATGTCGACGGCTGCGTGGAATCCACGAATGAAATGTTCTGCGCCTCTACTTTATTGTCTCAAATGCCCCATCAATATTATCAATCTAAGACTTTGTAATGGAACCTTCTCCATTAAATTTTTTTTTTTTGTTGTTGTTGTTCAAAGACTTCGCTTTCAAAGTTTGCTTTGCCATATAAATCAAAATTTCATGTGTTCACTGGCTGAACAAGCATGTTATGAGGAAGCAACATCAGGATTGAAAGATAATTTTGAACTGATGCAAGATGATGATTTTCTACATTGATTCTAAGTCCTAAGAGGATCAAGTTGTGGACTAGATACAAATTTATCTCTCGCTGGAATCACAAAAGTCTTAGCTTTAGATGGCTTCCATAACATTCAATAGCCATTCTTGTACAAATTACCCAATGTATAAATTAAAATTGCTATTTATGCTTTTGTGTAATGTGTTGAATAAAACTTAAGCAAAAGAATGTGTTTAATTTGCTACCTGACTTCGTATGGCAGTTTTACATGCACAATAGAAACAAGAAATGTGTTGATAGTTGTTATAAATGTGAGGGAATATGCTATATAATTCTATAGTACTTCAGTCTGTATAAGCAAATTCTTTATAAAGATGCTTTGATTTGATAATAATATAAATGATTTTATAGTATTTTGAAGCATTATATGAAGGCCAAAACAATAGAGACGGTTTACTGAATTTTTTCAGTAAACCGTCTATAGAATTTCAAAGCATTTCTAAGATGGTTCCTTCTAAGAGATGGTGTCTGTCCGCATGAATCTAATCTGGAAGTACAAAATGCCTTGCACCTGCATTGAATAAAAATAGATTACAAGAATTAAGCCAACCCATCCCCAGAAAACAATCAATATGCATCACTTCTTGACCTAAAGAACAAATTCATATGCCAATGACTTCAAACAAAAAAAATCAAAAAACAATGTTGCATAAAATCTATTAATCACATAAAAGGTTAAAAAACAATCACATTAGATTGCATTCATGCATATCCCCTTTCATCCCTTCTTATCAATAATTTAGCTCAAAATCCAGGTTCCACCACTTGTTCACATAGAGAAGCCGGTCCATTATTCTTCCTCAAGAATCATTACATGAGCTTGGTTAAGGGGATTTTTGCAAGTGCTTCTATAGTGATCCCAAAGACAACACCTACTATATTTGTGAACATTTCTTCTTTCTGTTCTATTGTTCTCTAATAAAATTCTGAATCTCTTCCTCCATGGTCTTCCACATGGCCTTAAAGTTTTGGATATGCCAATGTCCAATCCATCATCCTCAACTCTTCCTTAAAAGAATTGATATTGCTCCTTCATATGCTATTTTATATCTGCAATAATCAAGAGATTGGTTATATCTTATAAGCACATAATTACAAAGCTTTAAGTAGTATTTATATATGATTTTGATGTAAATTACATATTAATAAAAGCTAACTTCACTATAATGTCTGATGTTTTACCTTGCATAAGCCAAGCTTTGTGTATGTGAAACTTATACTAAACACTATGGTTATTTTCTTGCATAAATCCACTCCCTCTATATTTTTTTTCGTTGGTTGTGTATATTGACAGTTGTTTATAAGTTAGATGATGAAATTTTCTTTCTACCAACTCGAGTTCATGCATGCAACAAGCTTGATGATTATGATAACAGAGTTAAAAATAATACAGAGATCGCCTGTCATCTATCGCTTTTGATACCTATTTCCATTTTGCAGAATAGAACCTGACCAATAAAGCAATCAGGTAGTAAAAACTATGCAAATGTTTTCTTCTGTTATAGACACATCTAACTTTGAGATAGTGTTATAACGAAATGCATAAATGTTTGTGTTTTTTTCGTTTACCTTTTTCAGGTTTGTTTCACTGTTTTAAGGGATTGTCTACCCCTACCAGAGGAAATATTTAAAGCGACAAAAAAGGATATCTATATCAGGAACAAGTTCGATTTCCAGCTTACATTAGAGCAGGTTAGCTACATTCACTCTGCCTCTGTAATGCTTTACATTATGATTATATTTCAAGAGAGCGCCTCCAAATAATGAAAAACGATGAATCACGATGGCTATAATTCAGATTTACTTATACAAAACTAACTGCTGGATTTTTTTTAATACAAAACGATGATCAAAGCGGTACCTGCTAGTGGCCAATACACAGAGATCCGTCACAGTGGAATCGGAAGAGGCGGGAAAATCTCCTGTATCCAGCGGCTCTATTTTGCTTGCGATCGCGGCAGGAGGAATGCTTCGGCGGTTTCAATTTTGCGAAGGTTGCTGGGAAGAGGAAGAAGCTACTGATGGCGCGTTGCTGCGAGGGATTAATGGCTTTACTAATTTAGGTCGGAATAACAGAGGGTGATATAGATGATGTATTAAAAATTTTAGTTTTAAAAATGTAAATTAGACACCTTTAGATACATAAATAACTTAATTTTGAATTCTATGTATATAAATCTGCCAACCTTCTGGCCTTCTTCTTCCTTTGACTACTTTTGCTGCCATGAGATAATATCAAGTCACATCTTATGTTTTAGTTCGTAGTAATTTGTGCACGGACCGCTCTCTGGTGCTTTCAGAGACCTTCGGCTTTTCCCTCATCATCACGGTCTTCGGGTCCAACAGAGGTCTGCCTCCTTCAGATCTTTACAGATTCACACCTCCATTGTTTTTCGAAATTTATTTTCTACAAACTACTACAAATAGCCATTGTGTTGAAATCTAATGATTGAAAATTTTGATATTATTTTCACTTTCAATCAAGATAATTTGAGTTTAAGTCTTTATATATAAAATTAAAATAATTTAAATAGTATTCGTTCATAAAAAGAATCACGTAAAAGGATTCAAAATATAAAAATCTATCAAACAAATTTCTTAGTTGATTGATTCGTATAATAAAATTAATAAATGTGACATCACGATTGAATGAATATTATTTTGATCATCGACGTTATTTAAAAAATATTTCTTACAAAGATAAATTTATACTAACATTTGAAACTTTTAAAGAAAAGAAACTCAATTGTAAGAGTTGATGTATGAACATGAAATGTTAAGTACTTATACACATATTTAACATTTATGAGAAGATATAACTATATTTTAAATAAAATTATTAATGAAGTAAATTAAATTTTTATTATTATATAATCAAGTTAAATTTAATTAGAATCAATCAAAAATTAATATAAAAATTAAAATTTATATCATTTATACACATGATATATTAAAATTAATCTATTATAATCTTACATTCAAGATAAATTTTATTAGATTAAATTAATTAAAATTAATATTATTATATAATATATGCTAAAAAAAATCAAACTCAAATCCTTGAAAATATGAAAAGTATGACTCGATATTTTAAAAATAAAGAAAAACAAGTTTTATATATTTTTAGTATTTTTGAAAAAAAAACTATATTTAAAATTTTTATGCTATTTTTAAAAGCATATTTATTTGACATATTTTTACGTATTTTTATTTTTTATTTTCAAATATAAATAATATTATTTTAAAAATATTTAAAACATCCAAAAAAATATTTTTGTGTTTTTTTAAAAATAATAATAATAATCAAACATATTTTACTTCAAAAAATAAAACATAAATAAAATAAAATAAAATTATAAAATATAAAATAAAAGTGATTCCATACATCCCATAGCATTTAATAAGAGATAAGCACTATATACTAAAATAGTAGAAATCATTTTTTATTTATAATATGACAAAAATTATCTTTTTATCTTACTAATATCACATTAATTGATTAAATTATTTTTATCGTATCATTAAGTATGATTATTATTATCTATTTAGGATGGCAATTAAATTAATTATTATATGAGCTTAAAAGAGAGCGAATTGGGTATTTTGAAAATATTAATTTAACAATGCATTTGACTCAAATAATATTGTGTTCAAATTAATTTTTTAGAACATTAAATAAAAATAGCAAATATTTATTTGACGCTATTTTTAAATGCATATTTATTTGACTTATTTTTATGTGTTCTTATTTTTTATTTTCAAATATAAATAATATTATTTTTAAAAATACTCAAAATATCTAAAAGATATTTTGTATGTTTTTAAAAATAATAATAACAACCAAACATATTTTACTTTAAAACAAAATAAAATAAAAATGTAAAATATAAAATAAAAATAATTCCATACAGCCTCTTAGCATTTAATAAGAAATAAGCACTATATACTAAAATAGTTGAAATAAGAGATAAGCATTTAACTACTTATATTGTAGCTTCTCCATCATTTTTTAACTAAATAACTAAATTTTGACACCTAATTTTTAGTTTTTAATGAAGAAAAAATAGTTAAAATGTTTTATCTTTCTCTTTTCATTAATAATAAGAGATTAAGAACACAAAAATGTTATAAGATCTGGTTTAAATAACACATAACTCTAATTGTCATAATGCACTAGTTATTATTACAGTGCCCTTATATGATCAAGAACAAATTAAGCCTATAATTTAAAGCAATTTTGTCATATGAGAGATTGCACATTATCTAATCATTCATCATATTATATAGATTCATATAAAGTAAAATAGTTATTTGATAAAGTAAACAAGAAGAGAAGCACAACATGATTTTATTAATGCCTACATCCATGCCAAAGTCCTCCATTCCATAGTTTTAGTTTCTCCTTTATTAACTACCATTAAGTGATGAAGCCCATCTTCTTCATAGATATTAGAGAAACCCTATACCTTGATTTCTTTCCAAAGAGGAAACTAAAACTCTAGTCTCCTAGCTACTCAATTAAGCCTGAACAAGCACTTTGAGGTCATCATAATCGCTTACTGAATGAAAAAAAACTAGAAATTAAAATTAATACAAATTTACAAAATTAAATTATGCTCTTAGAGATAATTAAGCCATGGCAAGCTTGGTAAGACTACTATCTTAAACCTCTAATATGTGTGTGTGTGTGTGTTGCCTTTCAATTTATAATCCTAAACACATAATAAAAACTTAATTGAAGTGAAAAGTTAAAAAGAAAAATACAACTTTGATTCATGTAGCTCTACTACACTCAATTTTTATTCTAGTTCAGTTTTTTGACATTATAATATTTATTTTTTTGACATTGGGGCTATTTGGGATCACTTCTATTTTTTTCTATTTTTTGTTTTCATTTCATTTTATTTATATTTTATTTTGAATTAAAATATTTTGAACACTTAAAATATTCAAAAGTTCTTTTGAGTGTTTTAAAATAATATGAATTATTAAAAAATAATAATAATAAAACACGTAAGAAATATACTAAATTGCATGTTTTTAAAAATAACATAGAAATAATAATTAAAACACAAAATTAATTAATCTCAACTAGGCATTTTTTTACTAACATATTTTACTAACTACAAGAATAAGCTACTCTCAAGTCTTATATGTCTCCCTTGAATTATACTTAATATTGTAAACTGTGAGAAGTACATCAACCAAATTATATTTGTGATATTCAAAGAACTGTAGTTCATAATGGCAACAATCTCCCTCTTTTTGATGATGGCAATTTTAATTTTATTATTTATAATTTTTAGGACTTACCAAGCTCCCTATAAATCTATTCATTCATTAAAATATTCAAAATTAATCAACAAAATAAATAACAAGCTAGCCATGTATCAAAGAAAGCATATACATTTTTTTTTTCAAAAAATATTTTATTAATATAATGTCATAAGTATATAAGTGCAATAGTATAAATGTACCAAAATTAAATAAAAGCACACAAAAATATAGATGTACATTATACTCTAAAGTAAAATAACACAACTACACTTCGTCATTGTTTTCTCATTACAAAAAAGAGAAACATTTAAGCATTAGAAAAACATAAACAAACAATAGTTATTAGAGTGACCATATAATCATGATTTATGGATCGATGATGGTAACACATATCAAGTTGAATTGGCTATGAAATCAAGATATGAATCAACTATGTAGTTGGTACCATTATGCATTTACCCACTTGACGTTTAAATAGGTGAAATGCTAAGTCTGTAGTAAGATGGGTATTTTATGTAGCATGTGCTAGAAATGGAACTTGTGGGAAGTTCTTCTTACTCTTATTCACAATCAACAACCTCAATAATCTACTTTCAAGTGTTAGAAGACATGAAATGAGTGGTCATTAAATGGATATTGGAGGTGGTTGAGTATTTCTTGATAGATCTTGTTATATATCACTTCAAAGACATAAAAGCCGAATGACCAAGGGTTATTATTTTTTAACACTTTGATAATTTAAATGGAAGTTAGATTTTCAATATATTAGAAGATAATTTTTGCAACTTTAGAAAATGAGCAAATTATCCAATTATAGCTTGACATAAAAAAGTTGTAATATATTAAGATAGCCACCAACTTAAGAATTGGCATTATATTGAAACACATGTTGAATAATATGGGGTTTTGTACAAGTGCACTATTTTAGCCTAATGCTAGGGCTAAGGAATGTTATGGAGAATTTAATTTATAACAAACTAGTTATGATTAGTAGTAATAATAACAAAGTAAGTGGTTTGTATAATATTAAAAATATATAGTTATATAAATCTTGATCGTGATATGACTTGCCAACTAAACACCATAGAACTTCAATTAAAATGCTTAGTATTTTATCTACATTATAACAAATAAATAAATAAGATCTTAGAATGTTTGGATTGGAGGAGAAATAAGCAATTAGGAAGTAGTTTCTACATATAGAACATATATGAAGTAAAAAAGATTCATCAAGTGCTGATTTGGATTCCATGACAAAGATCATCTCATATCAATTGTACACTTCCACATTCCCATCCATGCAAAATTGATGATCTCTTTACTAACTGAATAATAATGGTGCTCTTATATAATTTAATTTCATATTGAACATTCTTGCAAAGCTCTGTCACCCACATAAAACGAGTCAGGACGGTTAAGAAGAATGAGTGAGAAGAGGAGAACCTCAATGTCCATTTATAGGTGTTGACCTCACTTTTGGTGAGGTTGAAGCACTCTACTTTAATCCTAGGATTTCTATCTTGGTCTTAAGGTGCTTCTACTGATTAAGTGGATACTCAAACCTAAACCCAAGAAACATAGAAGTCAACCCTAGGGTTAGGCCCATTGGATTAGCCCAAACTAATCCAAAATCCCAATACACCAAACCAAATTGATTTCAATCCAATCTTAACCTTAAATACAATCAAACAAAACATAAACCAAGTAGATTAGCTACATATGGTTTAGTCAACCCACATAATCCAAATTAACAAATTTGATCCATTTAGGTCACATTGGCTAAAACCTTAGCTAAATACAAATTGATTTCAACCAGCCAACCATATGACTTTCAAAACACAAATCATCCATAAACTATACCCAATTGAAGTTCAATTTGACCAATTGGCTTAATTCATATAACTTGATCCATTTGGGACTAAAGGGGATAAACCCAAATTTAACCAAAACCATTTGAAATTAAACTTGTCCAAACTATTTGGAACACCTTTTGAACTTGATTGAAGCTTAATTAGGAGTCAATCTAGTTAATTGGACTACTTAGCTCAAGTTGACCCAATTAAAATGTATATGACCAAAATAAAATTTAATCAAATCCAAACTAGATTAATCCAACTTAAAGCCTTATGATCACTCCACATACATAATTGAACATATAAAATGCCAAAAATGTGTTACAATTTGGCTAATTGGTTCACTTGAGCCAAATAAGCCTAACTGAACTATACTGAACCAAAATTCAATAAAACCCAAATTGAACTAAACCAACTATTCCAACCCATCCCAAATGGATTATTAAACATAGCCCAATAATCCACTTGATCTAATCTAGTCAATTTGACTAATTGACCTAACTTAACCCAAATGAATCCAAATTAATCATGCTGAGCTAAATCTTAATCCAAGCCAAATTGGATCAAACCAATCCCTCCTACATGTTTTAAATAAATATTTGAATATAACCCAATATTCCTTTAGGCCTGATTTGGTCAATTAGTCCACTTAACCTAAATTAACCTAAATTAACCTACATGAGCTATGTTGAGCCAAACCCAACCAACCAAGTCCAAATCCAACCAAACTTGGTATGACTTATTCTTCGATCATTCCACGCCTGGCCAAGTAAACCCAAACCATGGTGGACTAAGTTGAGCCCAAATTAAGTGAACTAAGGATCCAAGTAAAAATAATTTTTCAAATTGAAATAGTCCAACCTCTCACTTTGGCCAAAGCAACTCCCTTAGCATCCTTTGAGCTCATCCCAGCTTACTCAACTTTAGCCAAGCCTGTTTGGCTTATCCTTTGACCAAAGTGAGGTCCATATCTCCTTAGGCTATCCTTGGTTTACCAACCATGTGCTATCCACTTTCCTTATTCATATGGCCAAGAAAGAATAATTCAATCACAAGCCATTTCTAGCTTCCTCCACTACATAGCTAGTTGCCCATAGCTGAACCAAACCAAAATGAGGGTTCACATAGGGAGCTCCATACAATTCAAATGGGACCCACCTAAGAATTTTAACGCTTCCATCCCCAAGGTTTCCTAGAGCTCTCTTATCATCCCATTTTTAGCAACAATGAGATCTTCTATACCCGAATGCCTCAAACCTCCACCCCTACTCAAACCTTTTAAAACTCCAAATTAACTTACCACCACACTTTCTTCACACTCCTACAAACTAAAATGAAATGAGAGCCACTTGATTTGAGCATCAAAGCATAGAGAATGATTAAACTCTTAAATAATTCCTCAATGAGGGAAAGGGAGTACTCAAAGGGCTTTGTCTCTACTAGACAAAGCTACCTCAGTCAATTATTTCACTATACATTAACTCTAGTGAGTACAGCTCTCAAATCATAGAATGGCCTTAGGAGCTTGGTCATTTGTGAAGTGATTTGATATTTTGTTCGAATCAAGACATATGGATCCATAGTATTCCTCTCCTAAATCATTTTAGATTATTTTTCTTGTAAGAATTCAAGATCTATTAGCTCAGATCAAGCAAAGAAAGATGGGGGGTCTATGCTTCTCATTAGAGGTTGAATACAAATCATGGACCAACTGTTCCACATGATTAGAATAAATGGCCATGATTAACAAGCATTATAAATTTGATTTAATCTTTTAATATTCACAAGATTAATTGAATCCATTTGATATTTAATTGAACTACTCGAATCAATCCCAGGTCCACTACCATCCATGTCAGCACCATAAGGGTGGGTTTATGTGGCCAATCTCATGTCACCAAATGTAAAGCACAATTGACTCAATGTTGACCATGTAAATTAGTTTAATTATTCTTTAAATAGGTTCAATCAATTAGAACTTTAAAAATTTATAACTATTTGTATAAAAGTCTAAAAATATAAATAAGTACTCTCTAGAAATAACAAATATAGGAGATCATGATAAAAGCTCTACTTTTTTAATTAGATAAAAAGTAATTAAGGTTTAATTGAAATCATTAATTTTGTAATTAACCTTAAATTACTTACCCAAAAGACTTATAATTTTAAGAAATATGCCTAACAATGTTCTTAACCTCTTATAATTATTTTAAGGTATTTGAGTGAGTGTATTATAAGTTAGATAATTTAAATCCTCAATGATGTAATTAATGTAAACATTAATTAAGGAAATTATGGAAATTATTAAGATTACATTTTGATGCTTAAGCACACTCACATAACATGAAAACACCTAGAGAAAATTATTAGACCCTCTAGTTTTAACTAAAACATAAAATCACCATTAATTAGGATAATTAGTGATTAATAATTCCTTAAATCACCTAGAAATTAAAATAATTATAACTAATTTAACAAAAATTAAAAATAAAAAATAAATAAATTACCCCTCTTTATGTTTAGTTAATGGAGGGTAATCAATTAAATCAAAAGTCCCAAATAGTTTGGGCACTCTTTAAAGTAATTCCATAATTGTTGAGATATTTGTTCATGTAATTAATTATAAAATATAAGACCAAATAATTTAAAATTTTAGGATATATTTTATCTATCATTATGCATCTATGTAATTTTTTTTGAATTTGTAGACTTATGTTTTGTGTATTATTACATTTTTAGAGTTAATTAAGAAAAAAATTGAATTAATTAATTAATTAATTAACGGTAATTTTTAATTTTAAATCTTTTAATATGAATCGAATATATTGGAAAAATGTTTTGCTGGGTTTATCCCATCTAATTGCATTAATCACCATAATTAAATTTGATTAAGTCTTAAGTGACTTACATTAAATGTAAATGATCTCATGATAATATGCATATGAATAAATTTAATTAAGCTTGATAAATAAGCATTTTTAAATCTTCTTAAGTTAAATCATGTAAAATATAAAACTATATTTAAATCTTTTATAAATTAACTTATATGATTTTGAAACATAAATATATTTGAATATACATACATTATACCCATTTTTAAAAGTCATCTTGAATTTCAAAACTTTTAAAAAATCATTTCTTACACAATCATTAGGTATATAGTTTGAAAATTAGAGATCATAGGCCTACTAGTTCTAATGAGATTTTACCTCATATCTTTGGTATAACAACTATACGTAGGAGTGGATAAATAAAAGTATAAAAGTTAAATAAGTGATAATAACCAATAAAATAATATGATTAATCCATTTGCTAAGTATTTAGTTTAAAAACTCATGATCGCAAAGCCATTGGTTCAAAAGAGATTTTTATCTAACATCTCTAATATAACAACGACACATACGTACAAGTGCAAGATGAAACAAAATATATTAAATTCCTTTCAATATAAAGATATAAATATTTAAACAAATAATCTCCTCCAATATAAAAATATGTAAATAGATGAATATTTGGGTAATTTTCTCAACTTATGAAATATTTATATTTAAAAGAAACATTTTCTTGAATTGTACATAATAAGCAAATGAAACTCTCATAATTAAATTAATTAAAGCACATATAATTTAGATTCTTAGGATAAATCTTAATCTTTAATGATCTGTTTACCCTATAAGGATTAGGGTGTAAGGAAGAGTGGGTCTTACTCTCTAAGTAAGACCCACTAGTCTTCACACTCTTTAAAATATTAAATATAACTTAAATCAAATTAGGAGTTTAAAATTCACCCCTAAATCATTGGTCACTTAATTTAAAACCACCAAATGATAATAAATCAAATCTTGCTTTCAAATTATAATTTAACATCAAATCATAGCTTTGACATGCCATATAGTTCCTCCACACACATTAAAATATTAAATCATTAATCCTAAACTTAGGTTTGATCGATGCTTTAATGTGATGTATTGATTTTTTATATTTTGAGGTGTAATATTTTAGACTATATGTTAGTACTATATATTTGTAGTCTGGATGTTAGGGAAATGTTTATTCGATTAATGTGCTTTTTACAAGGGTCCATGCTAATAAAAAAAGAGCCGGTATAATAATTTTGAAATATTTTAAGTTTTCTTGTAGGTGCTGCTTGCCCTTAAGCATAGCCCATTAGGATAAGTGTGTTAGACACCCTCTAATTCTAAGCTTTACTATATGGATATAATTGTTTAGTGTATATGCATGTTTCAACTAACTTCTATTTTGCAAGTTTAGTTAAGATCTTATTTTAAAAATTTTATATATAATTTATAACTAAAACTAGATTTGAGGCATGAGAATTAAGATGAGCAGTGACTAGAAGGTGTAAGCTTGAGAGGCTTTATGAAGCCTGAAGTATTAATCCTTTAATGACAAATATGAAGTCCCCATCGACTTTTATTTTCTTACCTAGTTATAGGTCGAGTTGTATAAGAACAGAGCTCGATTGCCTTTTTTTTTTGTTCTTGCAGGGTGTATAGCAAAAATCGGCTACATAAGCCTCTTATTATTTTAAATTGGCTTGTTTAATTAGTATTTTTATGTTGAATGGACAATAAAAAATGCCATTTTCTTAGATTTCTTTATGTGTGATGTTTAGCTGAATGTTGACCTGGATTTGGTAGGCTCTTAAAAATTAAGTTTTCTACACAAATTGTTAACCATCTATAATTAAATAATTATAACTCATAACATCAATTAACTAAAGCCTTAAACATAAATTCTTAAATCAACTAGAAACCATTAAGACTTGTGAACCATACATCATATCTTTTCATCTCCTTTGAGTTGGGCACTTCTTCCATTACATGACAAGGGGCAAAGTTTGCCCATTGAGGATAACCACCTTTTGGGAGGCGTATGCCTTCCACACTATAGAAAAACTACTAATTTTTGGCAAAATAATTCATCAAAAATCATGTTAAATCCATCCAAAATGTAGATTCCTAACAATTTTCTAACCCTATCGATAAAAGCTTGGTTAGAAATGCATTCCGGTAGATAAAATTTCAGATGAAAAAGCATTTTTGGTGGATTTATGGCAGCAAATCCATCAAAAATAATTTTGTGAAGAACTGATGGACAAACCCATCAAAAATCCCACAAGATGGGCATTTCTATTGGGAATTCATTGGCAAAATTTATGATGGAAGTTCTAGTAGAAATTCTGGCAAAACATTCTCGCAGGGGGTTCATTTAGAAATCCAATGAAAAAATCACCATTAAAAATATCTTGTTTGTCAGAAGTTTGTATGGATCTTAGCAATGAAAAATCTATCAAAATTTTGCTAGAAACTCATATAGATTTGAAAAAAAAATAAAAGAGCTTCATATATGTTCTAATTTTTACACAATTAGAAAAACTATATAATGACTCTATAATTGTTTCACAATTAACTCTAACATACTCACAATAGTTATATGAGAAGTCTATACCAATAAGAAAGATAGGTTCAATCATTTCTTTTATTCTAATAATTCTTAAACATATAAATTAACTAACTATTCTAAAACATTAAAATTATAAAAGTTTTAAAACATTAATATTTCAACAAATCATCTAGTAACTTAAATTAAATAGTGATAATAACATCATAGAAGTACAATTAAAAATAAAATGCTCAAGCTAGAAAAAAAATATAAGTACAAATAAAAACCTAGTTATTATCAGACTCTTCATCATCATCATTCTCCTCATCTTCCCCTACTAATAGCTCCTGCCCCTTTTATCTATCTCTATGCATCTTCTCCATTTTATTCTCAATGATAGCCATCCGAGCTTCCATTTGAGCAACCATTCTCACCTCTAGGTCCACAGCCATTAATGCATCACGCCTTCTAACTATCTCATCGATCAAATCACAACTCATTTGAAGAATGAATGACATGCATCGTAGGCCAGCCCCTGTGAGCTTAGGCGGTATATCCTTTCTTTCTTCTTACCACCAATAGTCCTGTGGAAAAAAATTATGGCACCACATAGATTTTAGGATTTTCTTATTTGTATGATCAATTGTGTCATTAATGTGACTTAATCCTAATCTAAATAGCCAATTTAATAGGAAAGGTGACTTTGTGACTTTATCCTAACCTATGAATAATATGAATGGTGCCATGAAAGGCTTGCTCCAAACCTATGGAGCTGGTAAACTAAGATCTAGATTAATTCCATGAGAGATAAGAGGAGAATGCCACGAAAGGCTTACTCCTATCCTAAAGAGATTGCATTTAAGAGAACTTATTTAAAAGTTATAAAATTTTGACAATCAATACATAGAAAGAAAGACATCCCATTTTTAAAAAAATTCAAAAGAAGTAAAGAAAAACATAATTTTATTGATCATTATTTTTTTGAATTTGAGTACAAGTTACATGTAAAATTTCTTTAAGTAATGTTCATTGATCGACGACATTCATTGTTCACCATTACAAGTAATTAACTAACAAGAACCTCCTTCATAGACTTTTTCAACTATGAATGGTCCTTCCCAAGTTGGCTTGAATTTGCTGCTAATTCTACTACGAGCTAAAATTGGCCATTTAAGAACCAAGACTTAGTCTCCTACTTGGAAAGTTCTAGGATAGAGCAATTTATCATGTTCTTGAACCATAAGTACTTAGTATAGTTCAAGGACTTTTTGTGCTTTCAAACATCTTCCTTCAAGGCTTCAAGTTCTTCCAATAGGAGTTCATGATTTTGATTAGTTGTAACATTGTTATTGACTACTATTCTTAATGAAGGCAATTGTACTTCTAATGGAAGAACAATTTTAGTTCCATAAATCAAAGTATATTGTGTAGATTGAGTTGGTGTCCTTTATGTGGTCCGATAAGCCATAGGGCTTCAACAACCTTTTCATTCCATTACGATTTATTTACATCAAGTACTTTTTTTCAAAATACATACTAAACTTTTATTGAATGCTTCGACCAATCCATTTGCCCTGGGTTAATAGATGGTCAAATATCTCTAATAAATTTTATATCTAGCCACAAAATGATTTAATTTTGTAGACTTGAATGATAGACCATTATCAGATATGATTCGACAAGGAATGCCAAATCAATATATGATATTTTCCTAAAATAATTTTAATAAATGGTATGTTTTCACTTCTTTCAGTGGAACCACTTCAGCCCATTTAGAAAAATAATCAGTTGCAATTAATATAAAATGATGCCCTTTTGTTGAAGGAGGGTCAATAGGCCCTATGATATTAGGTAGATAATACTTTAACAATGCTTTTCAGTAGGTAGATATTTTAACAATGCTTTTCAATAAGCAGAAAATTCATTTTAACAATGCTTTTCAATAGGAAGATAATTCATTTTCATCAGGATGAGTCTGTCTTAGATAATAAAGGGAGTTTTCTTTCTCTTTCTCATTAACTTGGGCTAATAAAGCCTCAAGTGACTCATCTAAAGCTGTAGTATATAAGATCAATGGTTTTCCTAGATTTGGACTAGCCAAAATAGGAGGGTTCATCAAATATTATTTTAAGATTTCAAATGTGTTTTGACATTTTTCATTCCAAATATATTTAGAATATTTCTTTGTTAATGTTGAAAACAGTTGGCATCTTCTTAATAAGTTCGACATGAACCTCCTTAAATATGTGAGCCTTCCCTGGAATGATCTTAATTGTGTAAGACTTCTAGGTGGCAGCATTTCTATTACAGCTTTTATTTGTTTTTGGATTGATCTCTATTCCACGGTGCCTCACTACAAAGCCTAAATTTTTTCCAAAAGCACACTTTAACAGGTTCATTTTTAGGTTATAGTGGCATAACCATTCAAAAATGATCTACAAATCATATAGATGATTTTATTTTTTTATTACTTTTGATGACTAGATCATTTATATAACATTCGATTTGATTGTGATTTAAGTCATCAAATATTCTAGTTATGGTTCTTTAATATGTAGCCCTAATATTTTTGAGATTGAATAACATGATAGTGTAACAAAATATCCCTATAGGAGTTTTGAACATCATAAGCTTTTCATCCTCTAGAGACATCTTAATGTGGTTATACTTAAATGATCCATCCATGAATGAAAAGATCTCATGTGATGAGGCTTTATCCACCATAAGTTCTAGTATTGCTAATGGAAATTCATCCTTAAGACAAGCCTTATTCAAATCTCTAAAGTTAATGCAAATGTGTATTTGACTATTCTTTTTTTTATGGAGACTAAGCTGGCTAGCCAATCAGGGTATTGTTCTTCTTGTATAAAACCAGCTTCAGTCAAATTATTAACTTTAGTAATAACTTTTTGTTCAATTTCTAGGCACATTCGCTTAGGAGCTTGCTTTACTAGAGTTACATTAGGTTTGATCTCTAGTTTATACATAATAACATCTGAAGATAAACTTGGCATCACATCATAACTCCATGAAAAATAATCTTTACATTCAAAGAGTAAAGTGATCAACTCTTTAGAATCCTCTAGACCTAGTAATGAACTATTAAAAGTTGGTTTTGGGTCTTCAATAATTTTTAGGTTGATCTCCCTTAACTTTTCAATAATGGACTTTATTTCTTCTTCAAACTCAGGTGGAGCATTTTGAAGTAAGCAATCATTAGATTCATTTGTTAATTTAAGGCATATTTTTCTGAAGAGTTAGTAGAAAGTTTAAATAATTGATCAGATTCTAGATGACCGCTTATCATCAAACAATGTTCCACATCATCTAAAGGTCCAATGATTCCAAACCTAATGCCAGCTTTGGAAATTGGATTCTTATTTTTAGTATCCAAAAGCTCTCCATACATTGAGCTATATCTTTGGGCCAACTATTTATAATCAGACCACACTTCATAAAATTTTTAACACAATCAGAATACCAATCATAAGAAAGTTCTGTTATTTCATTTGATAATTGATCTTCAAGTTTTACATATGCTTCTGAGCTTGAAGGTCCAAATACATAATAGAATTTAAATAATTTCCCCACAAATCTTGATAGGTTAGGAGCCACATTGACTTCTAATTGAGATACTTTATTTTGAATAAGAGGAGTTAAAGTCAAAATGTCTGCATATATCTTCAATTTTTCAAATGTAGAGGTTCATATTATAATACTCGGATTTGCTCTTCATCACTGATTCAAGTGTAATCTCAAACTTTACTAAGGCAACTTTTTTATTAGAATCTTCATCAGAATTAGATTTCAAATCAATTTGTATCATAAGAGGTTCTATTTTTCTCTTTTTCTTCCTCCTTTCTTCCTTTTCTTTATTTTTATTTATTATTTTATTTGATGCCTCAATAATACAGGATTTCATAAAATCATGCATTGGCTTCTTAGGCATGTAGTAAGCCACATCTTCATATAGTTCAATTTCATGTATAGAAAATGGTTGTATATCACCTTTTTGTGATGTACTTCACTCCATCCCTAGTGTATTTAATACATTGGTGGAGTGATGAAGGAACCATTCTATATTCATGAGTCCAACATCTGCCTAAGAGGGAATTGAAGGATATCTCTGAGTCAATAATGTGAAATTTTGCTTCAATCTTTAATCCCTCTATTACTAATAATATAGTGATTGAGCCTAAATCTTTCTCCCGGTTTTATTTAAACCTCTTAATAACATTTTATATGAGCTGAGTCTTTTAGTATCAATTTTCAGGAATGATAATATTCTAGAGTTCATGATATTGACTGAAGTACTAGGCTCTACCAGAACTCTTGACAACCTAATGTTCTCCACTTTGATAGAAATGTAAAGGGGCATGTTGTGATTAGTGGTCCCTAAAAGCAAATCCTCATCCGAGAAGATAGCTCCAAGGGTCTTCTTAAAGTAGCAAGCCTCATCCAAGGAAGTTGCTTCTAGATGGGTATGGCAAACCTCTGGGTTGAGTAATGCCTATACTAATGATTCCTTCATTTCTTTCGATAGAATAAGAGCATCACAGATGCTTAGCTTAGTAGGAAGCTTCCAAAGATGGTCTAAGATATTGTAGTTGACCTTCAAAGTACTTGGTTCGACTACAGGCTGTTGTTGTAAAGGTTTATAACCTTGATCAACAATTTACTTCTCTTTATCTTTGGGAGGAGGAGGTAGATGAGGAGGTAGAACTTTTCCACTATGGAGATTCACTTTAGTGACACTTTTGTAATGGCCTTAATAGACCCTTGTTGAGTAGTATTATGTTGGAAAGATCACCCGCCCTTTTTGTAATTTCTCTCGAGCCAGTCTTTAAAGGTGAAGCAATCTTCAATAGTGTGCCGTAACATTTGGTAGTATGGATAATAGTTAGGGTCATTCACTTTACTAACTTCCTCTAGCCTCTTCAGGTCGAGTAGTTTAAAATCTGGCTTCTTTTTTAGATTCTTAAAGATCTTCCTCGCCACCTATTTTTTGAAAGAATAAGTTTAGTTTATTCTTTCACTAAAAGGGATGGTAGGAATCTTCTTGGGGGTGGGTGATACTAGCTGTTATCGTGGCATAAAGGATAAAGGCCTTTTCTGCTTGTATTTGAATGGGGGCCTTCCCTTTATCTACTATAAAGATATTGCTAGCTTTTTTTTTCTAATAGGTTCCTAGGTTTTTTCAACTCTATGAAAGAGTGTTCTTTTAAGAAGGTCATCTTAGGAGCCTCTTCTTATAGGCTAGATGATTTATTTAAAATTTTTTCAAAAATTTTGATCATAAAGCCTTTCATCATGAGGGTCATGGGACCACCAATATTTCAAAGGAGAATTTCAACAGTGTGTTGCTTCTACAATTAGGGTCCACACTTGAAATTGAGGATTCTCCATCTCAAAATATAATCCACCAAAGATTCACTAGGCTTCTATTTTTCTACCACTAAGTCTCCCATAGTGGTCTGGTGTTGGGTGATAGTGAATCTTTTCACAAACATACTTTCTAGTTCAATGGAAGTGCACACTGAACCATTTGATATTTCTATATACTAATCAAAAGCAACTCTGGTTAAGTTGCTAACAAACTGTCTAAATAATAGAGCATCACTCCCACCGGCATTACAACATGTATAGAAGTGAGCTAGATGTTGTTTGGGATTCCCAGTCCCATCAAATACTTTAAAAGATGGAGGTACGAATCCTTTATGGTATGAATTAGAATTATATTCCTCAGGATATGGTGTACCCATCGAATTTAATGTTGTACCTCATGACTGTGCTAAAGTTTCCTTGACTTGTTGCTCCACTAAGGGCTTTAAGTCAATTATAGAGGGTATATCATTTACAGGCTTTTGTTCTTGATGATACTCCTTTAAACCAAATTTTGTATCATCAGTGGGATGTGCTATCTCAGGTTGCTCAATAGGATGAGGATGTGAAGAGGAGGGGATCATGCTTTGGAGTGATTCCATGGTAGTAGTGATCTCATCCATCCTCTTCTTCATCACAACAATCTAATCATCATTTTTTTTGTAGTTGAAGGACTAGTTGTTGAGTGAGATCGGTTACATAATTTTGTTATGACTCATCCTATTCCTTCTTTAATGATCTAGTATCTTCCATAAAGATATATGCTACAGGTAGTCTTGGTTCATCATCTAAAAAGTCATCATGTTCTAGATCATAGTGTTGTTGTATTCTTTTTCTTTTTTCCATCTTCCTCATCCTCTTTCATGACAATTTCCATTTCTTCGCTCGTTAGATAAAATGGCGCACCACTACTATTGAGGATGGCATCAGACTCATCTCCCTTGGGTTGTAAATGAATCGAGCGTTCAATAAGCAACTCGTGGCTCAGCTCGATTAGAGCTCATTCATGTTCATTTGATTAACCAATCAAATGAGTTTGAACACTTTTTAAATACTTGATTGCTAAATGAATAAGCTTGACCAGTTTGTCATTTGGTTCATTCATGTTATGAACATTATCATTGAACATTATCATTTAAAGCTCATGAACAAGCTCACTAAGGAGCTCGATTATGGCTCGATTACAACTCGATTATGGCTTATTTGTGAACAATATTGTTCAAATTATTATTTTTTAGGCTTAATAAGCTTTAATTTATATAGGTCATGTATATTTCTCAACAAGCTACTCATGAACAAGCTCAATTAAGGCTTGATTAAAGCTCATTTATTTTATTAAATGAGTTGCTCATTAACCAGCTCGATAATCAAATTTGAAATAAGCTCGTGAACTAACTCAAATCGAGCTCGAGCTTGATAATGGTAAAGAAGCTTAAGCTTGAACACTATTCTTAAAAGCTCAAATCAAGCTCAAACTTGATAATATTAAACAAGCTCAAGCTTGAACACATACATGCTCAGCTCAGCTCAATTCATTTGCAGCCCTACATCTCCCATATCCATGAGCTTTACTTTAGACTCTTCACCCTTTATGATCTCATGGGAAATAAGGACTTCCTCTGTATCAAGAGTGGTTCTCGAGCCAATGTGTCACTCATCAGTGATCTCTCTAAAGTAAGGAAACAGATGAAGAGACTTCGTTCTCCTACTTGAAACATGAGATGATAACTGCCCTTTAGCTCGAGCCCTAAGTGAAGATGATGAAGGCCTATCTTAAATAGGCCTAGTGATATGTACTCTTTCTAATGATGATGAAGGTTGTTAAGAAACTCTAGGTTCAAGGGCGTGGCAATGGAGTTTTCCTAACTGTTGATCTCATTTTTAGAATGAGTTCTCAACCCCTCCATCTTAGACATAGGACTTCTCTTAGGCCTTAGGAGTTCTTTAGTCTTAAGACACATCTAATGATTAGGTGGACACTCAACCTAGCCCTAGAGACTTAGAAGAGTTAGTCATAGGAGTAGGTCATGCCTTAGGGGTGTTAGGAAAATTTGTTTACCCTTAGCTTGAACCATTCCTCACTTTCCTTCATTCAAGTCAGACTCCAAATCAATTCTATTTGATTTTCTCCAAACCTCAAATCAATTCCATGTTGCATCCTCATATATCTCAACCTCTCTAACTGAAAATGGATTTTCATCTCCTTTGACACAGTACTCAATCCCATCCTTCTTGAACTTTATGCACTGATAGAGGGAGGATGGAATCATCTTATTCTAATGTATCCAAGGCCTACCTAGCAAAGTGATGAATGAAGTATTCAAATCAATGATATAAAACTTGGCTTCAATCTTCCAGTCACTTATCTCCAAAGGTAGCACTATGGAACCTAAAACCCTCTCGCCTTGTTCATTGAATCCTCTCACATCATTTGGTCTCCTCGGAGTGTGAAGATGGCGATCCTCAAATAAGCAAGGGTCTTTAGACTCATAATGTTCACCAATGCACCTGGATCGATGAGAACTCTCACAAGTCTAAATCTGCCCATGTCCACTGTAATGTAGAGGGGCCGGTTGTACTCCATGTCCCCTAGAAGTAGGTCTTCATCTGTGAAAGTGATCCCCTGAGCTTCTCTGGAAGAATGTGCCTCTTCACTAATAGAGGTCAGTTAAGCTAAGCATATTTTCGGGATCAAGGAGAGCCTTCATTAATGATTCTCTCATCTCTTTGGATAAGACTAGGGCATTATATATACTTAGCTTAGATGACAACTTTCTTAGGTGAGAGAGGACATTGTAGTCCACCTTGGGCTGAACCTCCACAAGCATGTCCAAGGGTGGAGCATCCTATGAAAGGGATTCTCGATCCTCTGAACCAATGACTTATTTCCCTCTATCTTGAGGTTGCCATAGGAGGTAGAAACTTGCCAGTACGGAGGTTGACTTCGGTGATCTCTTGTGGTAAGGTAATGGAAGATTCTACTTGCACATCAAGCTCACCTACAACTTCTCATATGGGACCCTTGGAATCAGATGATTCCAAATCTATCTCAAGAGGCGAACCTGTAGTATTCAGAGTGGGAAAATCTAACTCTGAATTAGAAAGAGGAAGATTGAAATTATTATAGTTGTTATTTAGACTTGAAGAGTTATCATTAGGAATAGATTCAGACAACCCGTCAGAAGTGACATGGATATAATACAAGCTAGCTTTATTCTTTAATTTCTTGGAATTGATAGGAGGTAAATAGTAGAAATCAAGTAAAATAAGAGGGGTGAGGGATTTGATGACCTCATCCACTGATACAAGATGTCTATTAGAAGAAGAAGAGATAGCTGAAGTAGAGAAGGTCACTGATGTAGTAGCTATAATGGTGGATTGGAGGATGGATTCGATTGGTGGTTATGCTACTAGGCTATCCCTGGATGGCACATGTTGCTGCTGTTGAGCTCCCCCTTTTCCTGAGTTGGCTCTGGAAACTTACAAATCGTCCTTGATGTTGGAGGCTTGAGCTGGCTTAGACACCTGCAAGGAAAGTTTCTTGATTTTCAAGACAATTTTCTTAGAGGTTTTTGATAAGGAGATATCCCAACCTTCTTTGGTTTTCGAAGGATCGCAAGTATCCCCAAGGATTACACTAATGGAACTAGATGGTTGTTCCACAAGATATTCTTTCAGGATGACTATAGCACCGATCTTGAAGCTATGTTCAAGCTAGTCCTCAAATGTGAAGCAATCTTCTAAAACATGACATAGCATATGACGGTAGGGCTAAAAGTTAGGATCATTGGTTTTTCCCATTCCTCCTTTCTCTTAGGTTCGGGTAGCTGAAAATTAGGCTTCTTTAAGAGATTCTTAAAGATCTTCCTGATTACCTCCCTCTTAAATGAATAAGGCTCATTAAGTTTATCCAAAAGAGTATATATAACATATCTACTTGGTGGCGGGTATGCGTACCGCTGCTGATGATGTTGTGGCTGAGGAGGAGGCGGTGCAGGCCATGGAGGCTACTGTGGCGGCTGGTAGGGCTGCCTTAGTGGTGGTAGAGGAGGTGGAAGTGACGACTGTAGAGCATGAGGTCTCTCAAACTGCTCCCTGGTCAGTTGTTTCCCCTTGTCTATTGCTACCACTGTCCATGGATTCTTCTCATATACCTTATGTGGCTTCGACTTTATTGGTAGATCTGGAGAAGGCAACTATTTGGCTTCTCCTTACAAGCTAGCTGCCTTGTTGATTAATTTCTCCAAATTTTTGATGGTGAAACTTTTGAGCATGAAGGCGACTGGGCCATGGATATTCTTAAGTAGAATCTTGATGGCATGTTGTTCAGATAACTAAGGTTCACATTTCATACTCAAATTAAGCCATCTAAGAATGTAATCAATGAGAGACTCACCATGGTTTTATTGAGCCACAATGAGATCACCAACAGTGACCCTTTGCTGAGCTCCAGCAAACCTCTTGATAAATTGTTCCAACTCAGCAAAAGTCTTCACTAAACTATTGGAAGTTCAGCGCACCAGTTAAATGCTATACCCGCTAAGATACTGATGAAGAGGCAGAAGAGTAAAGCATCATTGCCACCAGCATTGCAATAACTGGCCTTGAAATGTGTAGTGTGCTGCCTCGGGTTCCCACTGCCATTGAATCTTTTGAAAGGAGGTGCGAAAACCTTAGGAAATTGGATGGCATCAAATTCCTCTGAGTAGGGTCTACCCTTTAGAGCTGATGATCCTCTTTAGGATTGAGCCAATGCTTCTCTCACCTGCTGCTCAACCATGCTCTTGATATCTTTTTCTTGTATGGAGGTGCTATCCACTACCTTCCTATACATGCTAGTGCTAGCTTACTCTATTGGAGGTAAAGTTTTGGCTGGATCCAAGACATGCTCCAACTCTGGCTGACCAGTCTCAATTATGGTAGGATGAACTGACGAGGCTTGGTTTTGAAGTGCTAAGATAGCTGCTAGCAGATCTTCAAGCCTCTTCTCCATACTATCTATTTTTTCAACCTTCTGCTTTATCTCGAAGGAGGTGTAGTATGCCTTCGCCGCCTCACCTTCCATAGTCTGATGCTCTCTAATGAGGGATCCCCTGGTGTCTACCATGCAAACCCCTACTGAATCCCCTAATAAATCATCTTCATTGGGATTAAAGCTGATTTTATCCTCATCATACCAATCAAATCCTAGGATCTCTTTCTTCTCCATGAGATAATGGGATACCATATCATCTAGAGAATCATCTATTTGAACTGACATAAATGACTTTGGCTGACCAGTGGTGGGATCACTATCATGTACTGTGAGGCACTGGACCTTCCCTGCTGCCGGAGAGTTAACCCTATGAGGGTTATACTCGCTGGAAGAAATACACTTCTAACTATTGAATGATGGGTGACACTTAGGAGGATCTATCATCATCATAATTGAAGCTATCACCTTCTCAACCCGCTATCTCCATCGTATGTTGTGGTAGCAGTGGTGACGAGATGAATATGATACTTCAGGGTCACCATTCCTTCCACATCGTGACTGGGGAAAAAGGTCAAGCAGGAGAGCTCGACCTTGCCACAGTAGGTGATGTAGATGAAATGGGATCCCTTGGTCATGCCGATCACCAAGTTCTTCTCGATGCGCCTTTGTAGACTTTGGGAACTAGAGATGCCGGAACATGGTCCGAGATGGGGTAGAGCGGTGTGGTGGAGACACCGACTCTCGTGGATAGGAGCCGCTCCCTATGATATGTAGTCCCCGTAGAATGTCAGGTATGATCAATGCAATGCCGATCGAAAATCAACAAGTGCAGGCGCTGATCGCCAATATCGCCTCCCGTTGGTAATGAATGAAGTATGGGCCTCCCTCCCTCTCACAATATGCTTCCCACCTGGGGATAATGATCTCAAATTAAACCGACCTTGACTCATCCCAGAGCTCTAAATCGATCCTCGCTCAGTCCTCCTCCCTCCTCCTCCTCAGGAGCTGGAAATGCACTGCTGGTGGAGGAAAAATAGAAATCCTCCTGACATCTTCTTTGTCAAAACTAGAAAGGGGGTAAAACCTATTCTCCATAATGAGAGGAGACACTACCCTAGGTGAGTCCTCCACGGTAGACTGAGCAGCTGCCTCCAACTCTCTCACGATGCAAGTGTGATACCGTTTAGCCATGTGATTCTTGTTTCTTCTTTAGGTTTCAGTAGGGTGAGAAGAGTAAGAGCTAGACCCAACCTCAAAAGTAGGGGAGACAATCCTTGGGATCAGGGGAGCCTTCTCCTTGGAGGGTGCTAGTGAGTGGGTGCTAGCCCCAATCGAGGAACAACGGTCGACACTGAGAGACGCCACGACACGCATGGGAATTGCCACGCCTTCCTCCGAGGGAATATCTAAGTCAGATGGCATGTCGATCTGGATGACTGACTTCTACCCAGTCATTGTGCCCATGCTAACAGTCATGATGGGATTGCCCTCACATGTAATCTTGCCCTCAAAGCCTCAACCAAAGTGGATGTGGTGGGCGTAGTCAGATCAGGGAAGGTTGGCCTGATCCATGGCCAAGTCCATCCTATGGGGAAAGGTAAACACATATCTCTGTGCAGCCATTGTGATCAACTGAAACTAAAAATTGACGCTGAACAAAAGTCTGCAATGTTTAAAATAAACTTGAATCAGATTCCTGTTTTGTTGATTTTGAATTCAAATTTTAAAATTTGAACCCATACTCAACATCTTGAAAGTGTTAAGTCGAGCTCAAATGGATTTGGATGAGATTTTGATAATTGATTGAAAAGAGGAATTTCTTGAATATATAATCCACTTTCAACAAATTTGGGTATGTTGAAAAAATGGGTTCAAATATTTTTGGAGAGATGCTTCCATAGGTTCATATTTGAATTTTGATTTTTATTTTGTGATTTTTGGAGTTTACTCATTTAGCAAATTTGGGTATGCTAAATGAGATGTTTGAAAATAATTTCTTCTTTTTTCTTTGTTTGCTTTGTTTTGTGAGTCATTTGTGATTTGAAAATGAAATTCTTATTTAACAAAATTAGGTATGCTAAATGAGGAATCCAAGTGTGTTTTATTTTTGAAATTATTTTGAAAATAGGATTCATAGCAAATTTAGGTATGCTAAGAAAATTATAATGTGTTTCTTTTATTTTTAGAGATTTTGATTTTGGAAAATAGGATCCTTAGCAAATTTGGGTATGCTAAGGAAAACCTAATGTGTTCCTTTTTGTTTTTAGAGATTTTAATTTTGAAAAATAGGATCCTTAGTAAATTTGGGTATGCTAAAGAAAACCTAATTTGTTTCTTTTTTATTTTTTTGATATTTTGATTTTGAAAATGGGGACTTCACTATAGCAAAGGTGGTATGCTAGAATGAAGTTCCAAAAGTGTGTTTCAAAATTTTGTTTTGAAAAATGGAGACTTCACTTTAGAAAATGTGGTATGCCAAAATGAAGTTCCATTGTGTTTCTTTTGTTTTGGATTTTATTTTAAAAATGAAAACTTCACTTTAGCAAATGTCGTATGCTAGAATGAAGTTCCAAAAATGTGTTTCAAATTTTGTTTTGAAAAATAGAGACTTCACTTTAGAAAATATGGTATGCCAAAATGAAGTTCCAAAAGTGTTTTGAAAATTTTGTGAAATGGAGATTTCTCTTAGAAAATTTGAGTATACTGAATGAAATTCCAAAAATGTGTTTCAAATTTTATTTTGAAAAATGGAGACTTCACTTTAGCAAATGTGGTATGTCGAAATGAAGTTCCAAAAGTGTGTTGAAAAATGGAGACTTCACTTTAGCAAATGTGGTATGACAAAATGAAGCTCGAATGAGTTTCTTTTATTTTGAATTTTGTTTTGGAAATGGAGACTTCACTTTAGCAAATGTGGTATGCTAAAATGAAGTTTCAAAAGTGTTTTGAAAATTTTGTTGTGTTTTGTTGATTTTGAAAAGAGAGATTTCCATTTAACAAATTTGGGTATGTAAGATGGAAATCAATTATGTTTCATTTTTCAAAGATGTATTTTCATGTGTGATTATTGCTTTTTGAAAGAGAAAATTCCAATCTAATTATATATGGAATATGTTAAGTGGCATTTCAAAATAATGTCATTTTATTTGGAAATGAAATCCTCATTCAATAAATTTGGGTATATTGAATGGAGATGTTCATATGTGCTTTTTAAAAATTTATTTTTGACTTTGATTGGAAATGAAACCTCCATTCGATAAATGTGGGTATATTGAATGGAGAGGTTTCATATGTTCTTTTTGAAAGTTTATTTTTGATATTTATTGAAAATGAAA